>JADRCD010228228.1:26117-38353 GCA_019843815.1 Montemys delectorum | reverse complement strand
AGAGATTCACAGATTCACAGATTGATTAGTGGCTGCCTTGAGAATGGGCATGTCAGTATCCATGGTAGAATTTCCCTTTTTACAATAGGGAAAGTAGAAGTCAGGTTTGGTCAGAAGAGCCAGTAGTCTTCTTACCCTGATAAACTCAGAAAAGTCAATAGTCCAAAGGGGATTAAAAAGCTCTCTCTCACCAACTCTGCCAGGTGTGTCTTATGCTACCTCCCTACATTTCTTTAGGCCTACCCATATGCTACACACTCGCAATAGACAGCAGAGCCAGAAGGTAAGGAAACTGCGGGAGAATAGGACCCTCCTGAAGGCTGGTCTGATGCACACTTGTGCCCTGTGGCCCTGGACTAGGGAAGGCTTTCCCTTCTCTTGGGGCAGCCACTACTCTGCTCAGGTCCTCATCCAGTGTAGGAAGGATGGGAATCTCTGGAGATCCACCTTTGTTCTCAGAACGATACATTGGTGGCTGAGGTCTAGACTCCCAATTGCAGCAATCTGCAAGTGCTCCCATAGCAAGAACAGCTCATGGGTTGGAAAACCCCAAAGACAGTAGTGACAGTCAACACTTGGCTGCTAATGGTTCCTTGACTTTCACTTAGTTTAATTGGACTAAAATGATTCTGTCCTGCTGTTTAATAATAGTAACTATGACAATAATAACCTCAGTATAATTAAAATGTCTCTTTGAGCAGGCTAATTTTGAAGAATAATCATAAGGAAATGAATGCACACCCATATAAAATAAGTTTATTTGACTACTCCGTTTTGTGAATAATTCTAGTCAATTTTTAAGTACCTTTTGACAGTGTCACAACCCCAGAGTTGGTGACTTGAAAAAAAAAGAAAAGGCTATGAATATCATACACTCATGAAAGACTCCATTTGAAAGTGTATGTGAAGATGGGAAATCATTCATCTTAAAGCAGATATGGGATTCTGTCAATGAAGAACTAAAATGCCAGATCTAGTGTCCCAGTGCTGAGCAACATTCCCAAAGCCAGAAGATGCCTTCAGCATGAGATGGTTGGCATCTTATCAGGATTACTTCCCCACCCATCCCTGCTCTTTCCTCTTATGGACAGTCTCTTTTAGTTTCCTCCGACTCATTTTCATCCCCAACCCAAGTGCTTTTAACTACAGCAATGAGCTATTTCAAAGGAGCTTCCTCCACCCAGGTGGCTCTCCTCACAGAATTCGACGGTTACTGTCTCTTCATTGATTGATTCCAAAAGATTTTCTGAGCATTTGCACAGCCAAAGAGCAGTAGGGAATTGTGAGCACACGTAATTTCCAGACACAGAAGCTGATCCAAGTCTTTTGTTCGGGGGAGATAGGCTATCACATCCTATGTAGGCTGAGCTGGCCTCACTCATTATATAGGCCAAAGTGGCCTTGAATTCATGATAAGACTGATACTTCTCCTTCATGAACACTGGAATTAAAGGCATATATTCATGACTGGCTGACATGTACCTACTTTTATTCTCATTCCAACCCCTGACAACCCCTCCAAGTCACTCTAGACAGAAGTATTGATAACACTGTATTTGGCCACAGCAGGATGCACCTAAGGCCTGGAGCACCTGTCATATGTCTGATGTATATTTTGACAGACTCTTCCTACACTGTCACCCAGGAGACTGTCCACAATGTTCATCCAAAAGATTTTTCTATAGTCTGGGAATCAGAGCATTTTTGGGGGAAAAAAAAAACCATAGCTTTTCTTGGGCTCTTCTGTCTTCTACTGCATTACTCCGCGGAGACCTCAACCAGCTGTGCCTCTGCCCTTGCAGTGCCCAGACGTTGTAGCTGATCCTTCTCCCCAAATCCTGAGCTGTGCTTTGAGGATGTGGTTGTGATTCTACAGAATGCATGAACATCTCTTTGAATCAAACTATTTGTATTTGGATAATATGACTGTGTACAGCTAAACTCTTATATCTAGGAACAGAAGTAGATATCAGATAATAAATTAGGACCTTCTGTCATCTTTACTAGGCGAAAGAATGAAAAAAAAGTCATTGAAACTCAAAATATGACCACTAAGTGAGCGAGGTTGCCACGCCCTCCATCTCACTGCCCACCCAGACTATGTAAGTCTCTGTTTTTCTACCAGCATGTCGCTGAAACCTCCCCTGTCCCCACTGACTCTTTCCTGGACCACCACTAAACTACTAGATTTTTTTTTTAATATCTAACTGGTTACCCACCATGGTAAAAACAATTGACAGTCTAACATGACTCCTTAGCTTCTCAAATCTTAACTTTTAATCATTTTTTTGTTACCTTTAATTGCCATCATTGCATTTCCATTGTTAGGGAATGGTAATTTTAAGACATGACAATATATTTTTAATAGCTACCTGCCTTTCAGTTTGTAACACTTTTTTAAAATAAATTAGAAATACTGAAACCATTAAGCATGCCATGTGTTGAATCAAAGGGAAAAGTTTAGATTTGTTTTGTTTAAGAATATAAAGTGATTTCTAATGTGTTGTCACTTAAAAGGGTAAAGTTTATTATGTTTTATTTTATGATTTTGCTGTTTCTATAATATTGCATCTGCATCTCTACAACCTGCCTATAGATTCATTGTTGGTATTTTATGTATGTTTCTTTTTGTAATGTTTATTTCTTAATGCCTAGATGCACAGTGCTTTAATTGGAATTTCATATTTTTGAAGAAAAGTCAAAATGTTATACTGTTTGTCTTAGTCAGAGCTTGTATACCTGCACAAAATATTATTACCAAGAAGCAAGTTGGAGAGGAAAGGGATTATTCAGCTTACACTTCCACATTGCTGTTCATCACCAAAGGAAATCAGGACAGGAACTCACACAGGGCATAAACTTGGAGGCAGGACTGATGCAGAGGCCGTGGAGGTGTGCTGCTTACTAGATTGCTTCTCCTGGTTTGCTTAGCTTGCTTTCTTATAGAAACCAGGACTACCAGCCTTGGGATGGCACCACCCTCAATAGGCCTTGACCATTAATTGAAAAAAATGTCTTACAGCTGTATCTCATGGAGGCATTTCCTGAAGGGAGCTTCCTTTCCCTATGATAACTTCAGCTTGTGTCAAGTTTGACACACAAAGCCAGCCAGTACACTATTGACCTGGTCAATGTGAACAAAAGCATTTTAATCCGATATGGACTCTAGTTAGAACCCCTTTGCAGAAGTAAGGCAATTGTTACTGGAAAGTAGGGTGAGTAGATCTATTTGATTCTACTGACATATTTGCTTACTGAAGGTGCCTCTTGATTTTTTACTCCTCATTCTATACTTTCTAGCATTGTGTCCATTGAACTTATATTCCTTTCAGAGTTATTGATTCTTATATTTCTTGACTGTGGTGTGCATGATCTTATCTTTTAGCTCATCCATAGACTGATGGGACTCACACACTATTGGTGTATCTTATTTTTATTCTTTTGTCTGGTGGATGATTTGTCTAGACACCTATATAATAATTCCCTGACAGGAAGCCCAGATTAGTTGTTCCTTAATCTAAATTCTTACCTCCAAAATGGTCACTGTTCCCTATGGATAGCTAACTACTAAAAGTATGAAGTTTAGAAATATCTTCAGAGGGAAAAAAAAACCAAAACGGTTTTCTTCCTGTTAGTCTTCCACCAAGTGGAACCATTAGAGTGGTCAGATTTCTGACAGTCAAGCTTTGCTTCAGTTTTATGTTCTTATGAGTTTCAAACGCACACAATTTTGTACTTAATAAATCGACCTTCAGGACTTTGAATGTGCTCTGTGGCAGAATGCTTGTCAACATGAGCGAGACCCTAGGTTCTAATTCTAGATCACACACATGTGCATGTCACCCGGCCACACACACACACACACACACACACACACACACACACACACTACCCCTCTGATTTTCTCTCACTCTCTCCCTCCTTCTCCCTTATTTTCTCAAAACACAATAAAATTGTGGTTGCATAATTGGTCTTTTAGCTCTATGCCAGATTTTCATATTGTAATGGTTTTAAATATCACTTTGAATTCAGTCTTCTAAATATCACAGGTTCTAATTAGTTGCACCTATATAGGAACTGATAAAAATCTAAAGAAAAAAAAACAAACCTCTTACTGACTCTCTTTAGCTATCAGTGTGCTACATAAAGTTGTAAGCAGAAAACTAGTTTTCCAGTGTGCAAAGCCTGTATGCTTAAGAGAGAGTTGACATCTCTATAATTCCCTGAAGAGACTAAATTACTACTTCGAGAGAGGATGAACTGATAACCCTGGCCCCTTTTAACTCTTCTCTCAGCAGAGGTGTTTGACTCTTCTTAAGAGTGGTAGATCGTGATATTTTGTAGTGGTGCTGATATCTCAAGTTAAAATAAAAAGCCATAAAGCTCTGATCCCCAAGATTTAAGAGTCATCAGGAGAGTCCTACTTTAGTCTAAAATGTCTGAGGGCTAGAAAATAATGAAATGGATTTCCTGAGCCACTGATTCTGAATCCAATTCGAAAATAAAATGGCAAGAATTTCGTTCAAGATACAATCCTATCAGAATACACTCACACATGTCACTGAGAGACTATTTTGAAATTCAATAAGCCTCTTCTTATTGGAGTTATTCAAAACAAGAAACTGTGTTTCTTTCTACCCTCTGTCACTGGAAGTGGTGTGGTCTTGAAGATTAACAAGGCCATTTCAGGTGGGGCCAGTAACATGGACAAGACTTGTCTACAAATGCAGTAAAGCTAGGAAATGGAAATAACAAGAGAAGAGGTGGAATTTAAAGAACTTAACACTCAGGCCTGAGAGCACACACCGTAGAGACAGAAGCTAGAAGATCAGTAGCTGTGGTCAGCCAGTTTATAAAAATACTCTGTCTTTGAGAAGATGAGTAGAAGAGAATTTGAAACAGTTTTTCCCTCAGAGGATGGACTTAAGTAAGATTATTTATCATCCATATGTCACTCATTAGTCTAACACAATATAATTCCTTAGTAGTCTGCTGTCTTTGGATTTAAAAATTGGACATGTAGAAACTGATGCACATGGACTTATGTTCTTAGACCAGTGAATGTCCTGTGTATGGTTGTCCCTCCTATTGTCACTTCTCATGTGAGCCTTGCTCCTTTTTTATTAGATTTGTATGTGTAGGTACACAAGCACATGGACATGCACATTCCAGAACACATGTGTAGAGGTAAGAGGACAACTTGAGGAGGTTAATTCTTTCCACCATATGGGTTCCAAGGGTTGAAGTCAGGTAGGGATTGATCAGGCTTGGTGGAAAGCATTTGCTGAGCCCATTTGTCAGCCCTACCCCCACTACTTTATAGCTATATATCTCCTGTGTACTGCTATTCTCATCATTTTTTTTTTTTGCTATTTCATCCCATCTGTATGCTTGTTTTTCTTTTATATTTTCAGTGACTTGGGGTCACTGAAATGGTTTTGGATAAATAATTAGGCTCTTTATTCATGGTTTCTGCTTTGCATGAGTTTACTTGGATGTTGAGAAACAATACTCAGGCTCCGAGGTGTTTAAGAGAACAAAACCTGATTATGCTAACTAGTTTTATCAATACCCTGAATCAGAAGCATAAACAAATCTAATGATGGGTGTGGGATTTTGAGAGCATTAGGATCACAAAAATGGCTGAGAACCTTGTTGTAAATGGTGTCTTGCCTTGTTAGACCAAGCAAGTGAGTTCTGTTGTTTGTGTTGCCTCTGCACTGGAATAGAGGAGACTGGTTGGGAAAGCTGTAGTTCAGGGTAAGGAGCATAAAGGGCCCAGAGGACAATGAAAACACAGCCATGGTATGATGAGAAAAATGATATAAAGAAAGAAGAGAGCAGAGCTACTTGAATCATGAAACAAGAAAGTCTCTTTTGAAGTACATTTTTGAGCCACTTAGTGACCCCCAAACAATGAATTGGGTAATAGCAATGACTTCCAAGAAGGCTTATTCTAGATACTAATCTGATGACAGTTTTATTTCCTAAGTTAATGGTATAAATTCATTGGTTCTATTAAATGTCCTACAAAATGACACGTACATGGCAAATGGGCAGATTTTCTGGCAGTGACTGTTTTTCATTTCTCTAGTAAGTGATTTTGCACTCTTGACCTTAAGACCTCTGACATTCAGAGGAGAAAAAAAAGTTGTCCTTGGTTAGACTCCTTCAAAATGGGAACAATTACAGATGTGTGATATATTATGATCTCTTCCAGGTATTGTTGTTATTATTTTTAAGGATATATTTTGAGATGAGCTTTTAGTAAGCCCACAGTAAAGAACATGGCAAAAGATTGCTCTTATAAAAATGGCAGCCAGAAATCATGTGTTGAGAGGGCTTCACGGGTCTTCTTTGCCCAACTCTTTTCAGTTCTCGCCACTTTAAGCACAGCCTTTGGAAGTTGCTTAATTTCAGGTGCTGAATTCCAGTGTTAATATACAGCTGTAGAGTTTGGGTTTGCCGTGGGATTTTGTAAATAATTAAGAAAATAGGTAATTTTGGTTTGCATCTTGAGTTGCTGTAATATTGCTAGGTAGATAGACTGATAAGAAATTTAGAGTTTATAATAACTCTAAATTGATGAAAAAAATGTAGAATTTATAATGACTCTGAATTCTACGTGCATGCATGTGTGTATATGTGTGTGTGTGTGCGTGTGTGTGTGTGTGTGTGTGTGTATGTGTGTGTGTGTGTGTGTGTGTGTGTGTGTGTGTGTGTGTGTGTGTATGTGTGTCAAAGCCTCCAAGGGGCTGCAGTGTAACTGCTTTCTTTTGGTTTCTTAATGTAATAGTTTGAAGTCATTTGTGTCCATGTTTCCTTTGAGGTGCCTTCAGAGACCAAACTTTGTGTCCAGATCTGCCCTGCAGTCCAGTAGTACATATCTTAGAAGTCTAAAATCCTCCCTGTGTTCCAGCCACATATCACTTGACATCACGGGACATAACTGAATGTCACAGATGTCCTATGAATGTTGGACAGGGCTGTTGGTTGGTCATGCAGGTTGCAATCCTGCAAAAGGAAGTCAAACTGAGTTGTAGAGTAGAAACTAAAATCTGACCTGGAAGCCATTCCCCAAACCAAGTGTCTCCGATGTCACTCATACTAGCCTTTCCTTTGCTTCAATCTTGACTTTCTCAGAACTTACTCATCAATGGGCTACAGCATTATTATCTTATAGCTAGTTCATCACTACTTCTATCACTAGCTCTTAACAGAAGTTGAAGACATATCTCCCGTTCTTATGTGAATGCAAGTGCCACACCAAACTCTTATTACCCTTCTCCTTATATTTTTGTGCACATTCACCCTTTTATGCAATCAAATGAGACCAACACTTCATTAATTTAAATGGTGATAATTTCACGTGGGGGCCCAGTCGAATCCCATTCCTTTTTGGGTGAAGAATCATCAGAAACAGCACCATGTGCAGCGACAAGAAACTGGAGCCAGATAGAAAAGGCTGTTTGAAGCATGTAGTGGATCTCATCCATCTGTCTTGAGCAGATCTTCCCTACACATCATCTTTTCTACAGAGAAGGGGTTCTACCACAAAGAGAGCTCTAAGCATGGAGGGAAAATGAGTTAAGGAAAACAGGAAAAAGTGCTTTTGCTGAAGTTCATATATGCCTGTGTTTGGGCACTGGCATCCATGCCCCTGGCACACACTGCAACCCCATTTACATGTAGTCCATCAGAGTTAGGAATTGTAACTTGCTGTATCCACACTGAGATTGCTATCTGGGCACTGTCAGGATTGATTTATGCTCCATAAGATGAACAAGAGGCAAAGGAGGCCTACAGGAGCCCCTTTGCAAACTGGTGCCGTAGCCCGGCTTTTTTGTCATTATCAAGAATGATATTGTTCCATATGTCTTTAACAAAGACCAGATCCCAAGTCACAAAGAAATCCTATAGATTAGTCCCCCGCCAATTCTATGCATTACTTCCTAAGGCTAGTTCAGCTAGCTGGCAGGATGTAGTAACGTGCCAGGCAATCACACTGCAAAATCCATGTGGCTACATCTGTTGTGAAATAAATTGTTCCAGACTTCTGTTTTCCTTACAAGTGTTCATGTCTTGCTAGCCCATAGCACTTCAGAGCAATTAAACTTCCATCACATATCCCAATAATAGTTACAACAGACTTCATTTTATAGGGTTACACCACAAGAAATGTTATACCCTGAATTCCCCGTTATCCTTGAAAGAGCCAAAAGGAAGGGGGTCCTGATTGCTCCTTGGCACTCCGTGTCCATCTTGCATCCATGCATGCCTGCTTAGATCTAATGAAAAAGAAAAAAGACTGTCCCAAGGATGATTATAAAATAAAGTATCTTTTCCAGATGAACTTCTTCACATGCAGGGAAAGTCCCTGGTAGAAATGGCTGAAGAAGGTCATTTCTCAGCAAGAACTGGGGAAGGCATGATGGGCCAGATGTTAGACTGCATCCCAAACCTCACATCTTTCTTCTTCTGTGTGTGATATTTTAATGAGTTGTGAAGAAGAGTGCAGTTTCTATGCAGTTCACTCAGAGTTATTTGAGTAACTTAGTTGGAAGAAATCCTGTGTTCCTAAGCAAAATAACCAGTACATACATGTGTATGTAGAAGCAGTTCTGAAGACTTAACTGTGGGGTCCAGACCTTCATACATGTTCTTTTAATATCCATGAAAATTAATTTCTTCTGCATAATATGAATAACATGTCCTGTTAATATGATTAAGGTTTTATTAGCTGGCATGCAATAAAATACATATGTAATATAGCATTCCACTCTTGTTTAGAATTTCATCTGTGTGTATATTTTTCCTTACTTTTTATTTTATGCAAATGGGTGCTTTTCCTGCATGTATGTCTGTTCACCATGTACATGCCTGCCTGGTACCTTCAGAGGACAGAAGGCTCATTAGATACTCTGAAACTGCAGTTACTGATGGTTGGGAGCCCCCATGTCCTGGGGATCAAACCTGTGTCCTCTGCAAGAGGATCCAGTGCTCTTTATTGCTTAACAACCTCTTGATCCCTGTGTATATTATTTTTAAGAAGCATATTTAATGCATAAAATTCTTCAACTTTCAAGGCAACTCAATGCAATTCCTACATTGGTTGGTACATTGCAATGACAGGGTTGGCTTTATAGTGGAAGAGTATTGTTTTGCTTTGGTTTTCAGTTTATTTGCTTATCTGTTTGCTTTACCTCAAGTCAGGAAAGCTCTGACTCTATCCTAATAATTTGTGGAATTGCCACCTTAAGTAATGTGCATCTGGAGAAGGAATTATCTAGACTTGAAGTAGGAGAAAGAATATACTCAAAAAAAAAGAATATGCTCATACTCTAATTCATAAAATCTTATTAATGTTTTTAGAGGAAAACAAACCATATTGAAGTTAGTGCGCACTAAAAGATATTGGTGCTGTATGCTGTGCCTCCCATTCTCCTGGCACGTGCTTTGCGATAAAGGAGAAGGCACTGGGGAGTCATGCTCGTATCCTGTCCTGACGGCAAAGCATATTTAACCAGGCTAGCCCTAAAGGAGTGTCCCTAAGCGTCACTAGAAGTTTAAAGAAATACAAATAGAGGTGGCCAAGCACTAGCATATCTCAAGTGTGTGTGTGTGTGTGTGTGTGTGTGTGTGTGTGTGTGTGTGTGTGTGTGTAAAACCCCTCTCAAAATGTATATTATCGTACAGTTTGATAAAGAACTTACTCTAAACACTTTATCCTTAACAGTTGTCTGTCAGCTCACAATCTTTCACAATTCCTCACAGGCTCTGCCAGGTGGATCCTGACCCTCTGTGTCAAATGTCACCTTGTTCTTCTTGAAGGAGAGATATACTATGGTTATGTTTCTGCCATATTCTGTCCTTACAGGAGTAGAGTGTCCCAATGGTCTGAACAAACTGCCTCTTTGCTCTGCTTCCCTACAGGCCCATGTCCACTCCCTGCTCTGTGAACAGGCTCTGTAGATATCTTGCTGACCATAGTCTCCTACCTCCTCACGCTACTAATATGGCCAACCCTCCTATCTTTGTGCGTCTTCCTCCTTTAACCCTAGACATTCCTAAGACTCCCTGAAAATAGTTCTTTGAGAGATCTGAAGGGAAGGGTCCACCTCAGATACTTTCTCTCCCTCTCCTCCTGGTCTCCCTCCTCCCCCTCTATACCCTCACACTCCTCTCCTTCTTGTTTCTACCCCACTGTTCCTGTTTTCTTTCCCAGCTGAATTTTGTTGTGTTTCCCATTCCTTTACAAGGAGTGGTTTTTTTTTTTATTTTATTTTTATTATTTTCTTTATTTACATTTCAAATGTTCTCCCCTTTCCTAGTTTCCCCTCTGAAAACCCCCCCTATTGCCTCTCCCCTCCTCTTGCTCACCAAGCCACCCGCTCCTGCTTCCTGGCCCTGGCATTCCCCCACACTGGGGCATAGAGACTTCACAGGACCAAGGGCTTCTCCTCCCATTGGTGAACAACTAGGCCATCCTCTGCTACATATGCTGCTGGAGCCATGCGTGTTCTTTGGTTGGTGTTTTAGTTCCTAGGAGCTCTGGAGGTACTGGTTAGTTCATATTGTTGTTTGTCCTAAGGGCCTGCAAACCCTTTCAGCTCAACAAAGAGTGTTTTTAAGAACCTGGAGAAGGAAAGGAATGGGCTGACAAGTGCAGCACAGGAAGTCAGCTAGCTTTCCTACAAGGAGGGGGAGGAGCCCAGCTGGGTGGCTTCGGTCCTTCCAGTGAGCAGTGGCTTAGAGCCAGGTGAGCCAAAGGATCTGTGAATGTCTGAGATGACCAATGACCAAATCTCAGCCCTTTCTCTATTGAGATGAATATCACTGTGGTCAGTGGCTCAATTCTCACACCAGGAAAACACAGTCTGGGGACCAGACATGTGCTCTGTACAACTCTCCTCCAGCCTTGCATCATGAGCCATCGGGGTGCATTTTTTTAGTCTTCTCATCATTGTCTAGAGATAATTGTATTTTCCTACAAACAAGCAAAACTATCATCCAGATATGCCCTAAGCTACACTGGATCTTCCCAAACTGACAAACTAGTTTCCCCACCTCTGCTTAAGAAATATTTCAGCACCCTTAGAAATTATTTGCTTCTTACAACCATGTTGGGAACAAATAAATGAGAACAGGACATAAAAAGAAAAAAACAATTTGACCTTTTTCATTTTATATAGAGAGAGTGCCATAAGTTAGACAAACAGTAAATATCTTTTTCTATATATGCTTCTATAATATACTGTATATATATATATATATATATATATGTGTGTGTGTGTGTGTGTGTGTATGCACATACATATGCATAATGTGTAAAAGAGAGACCAGAATGTTTTCTAAACTCTGACTAGTCAGCTTTGTAATGATGAGCCCATCTGACTACCTACAGCTGCTAAGCAAGCCCATCCCAAGGGGCGCTTTGAAGTGCAGCCCCAGCAGACAGCCAAGGATCTGGAAACCTTCCCTGTGCAAGCTGTCAGCAGCACTGGTGCAGGCTGGCATGTCTGGAGTTTACTAGAGCCTGGGATTTCATGAAGAACAAGGGAAAAACAAAAACAAACCATGTAGCAGAATGCCGGTTCCAGCTGCTTTGTTGCACGACGCCCCCCCATACACACACACACACACACACACACACACACACACACACACACACGAGACTGCACTTTATACCGTGGGGCAGATGAAGTTGTTGGAACTTCCTCTTCCCTAAGAAGCTCCTGACACTTTCACGTGGAGTCTGTGATGTAGACCTTGCGGGGATGTCAGAGACGTGGAGGAGACAAAGAAATCCATGGTGATGCTGAGAACACCTGTCCCAAATGCTCGGCTGTGGCACTCCAACATCAGGACCATGAAGAGCTCTCTCATCATCTACTTACCCTCCAAACTTACATATGATATTTTCATATTCTACTGCTCATTTTTGCTTGAAAGGAGTAGTAATTAGGTGTTAACATTATACACACAGAACATAGTGCCTTAAGACTCTACTCAAGACCCTCTTTCTCTCCTTCCTGACATTTGATTAGTGGGTGCAAGAAGTGCTCCCTAGTTGGGGCAACTCTTCAGAGAATGAGGTTTAGAACATTGAGGATCAAACAGCACAAAGATGCTAGGACTCAAACAGCTACAGGCAGTTGTTTGATCTTTAGTTCAGATTTCTACACACTGCCCACCCAATACACACACACACACACACACACACACACACACACACA
>JADRCD010228228.1:0-15576 GCA_019843815.1 Montemys delectorum | reverse complement strand
GAAGGAAGGAAGGAAGGAAGGAAGGAAGGAAGGAAGGAAGGAAGGAAGGAATTAAACTTCTAAAGCAAAGTCTCTCTAGCAAGGCGGTTAGAGTCCACACATTCATCTGTGGTGGCAGAGGTGTGGCAGGGTTGTCTGCAAGCTTACTAGCCTATGTAGAAAACTCCCCATGGGCTTTTTCAGTCTCGTTTGGTTTGGTTTGGTTTGGTTTGGTTTAGTTTGGTTTTTGAAACAGGACCTCACTGTATAGCCCTGGTGGACCTGGAAGTTGCTGTGTAGACCAGGCTGGCCTCACAGATCCACCTGCCTCTGCCTCCAGAGTGCTTAGACCCAGGGCTCTCTCCATGTGTTCTCCCCTAGGCTTTCACTTTCCTTGACATTTCTCAGAGGAGTTTCTTTACAATTGTTTATCCACTCACCACTGCAGTTCCTGGACAGTCTGGTTTCTACAAAGTGCTGTACATGGCAGTTACATCTGTGTGGGCCGTCTGGAGCCCCTCAGCGGGTCCCTGTCCCCACTGATGGGCAGCTCCTGTGGAGAACAGCTGTTGTGAGGAGAGTGGTTTACCCAAGCTGGCTGCAGGTGCTAAGTGCTGGAGGGCACTCAGCAGCATTCAGAACTCTAGGCCAGTTTGAGCTTCGTGCCCCATTAGCCCAGAAAGCCAGCTTCCCTGGCAAGCCACTGCGGTGATTTAGTGGGTTAGAGCTACGGGTCACCAGAACTGTCCTGGGATGAACAAATGGCTGTTTCTTGTCCTATTTCTTCTTCCTCAGCTCTCCCTGCCCCTTGGCCAATATTCCCTGACTATCCAAAAGCCCAACTGATTTCAGAGCACGTGGCTTACTCCAGAGAGAATCTGTAGGTCAGACAGGTCGGGGGCGGGGGGGGGGGGGGAGGGGGGGACAGGGGGGGCGGGGAGCTGCTGGGTCTGGAGTCCTTTGAAAACTCTTAGATGAGAGAATTTTCAAACACTATGTACAAACTTTGCAAACAAAACCTTGTCTCACCAAATTCTTCCATCAGCTACACTTGTTAGAATTACGAACAGCTCCTCTCCAAACCTTGCCCTACTCCCATCTCACTTCCTTTTAGACTCAGCTTAATTGTCTTGGCTCTCTGTTCCAGTATTTGGCCTCAGAATGAAAGCTGAAACTTTACCTCCCTTCCTAAATTTGATTATGGAAATATATTCCTGCTTCTGATTATAGTCTCAAATACAGAGAAGTTACACTTTGTAGCCTAAAAAAAAAAAAAAAAAAAAAAAATTGTGTAAAATGTAGAAATTATGCCTCAGTCATGTTTGTCACTGCTGTCCCTAAATGTTCAATGGGAAATTATTGACACTGGTAGACACCACGGAGTATTAATGCATTTGTGGCTTGCAGTGAGAACGCTACGTTTGTAATGATCCTCCTGCTGCTGTCACTAAGAATACGCCTTTAGGTTTACACAGAGCTGGCTTTCTCTTAGCTTGACTGATGTCTGTGTTTGAATCTAGAGAAGTAAATTTCTTCATGAACTAGGTGCAATACCAACTGCCTCACACAAGCTTGGTGCAAGTATTGAATAAGCTAATGCACAGTAAACCCTTACCTCAGGGCCTGGCGTGTAAGCATTTAAGCAAGTGGTACTCTGCTTGCACAGTGCCTCTCAAAACATTCCGCCAGGGGCTTTATCAAACACAGATGCCTGAGCCCTGCTCAGCAGTTCTTATTCTGGTTCTGTTATTCTTATTCATGGTTCTGCAGTGAGTGAGAAGCCCTGTCTCTAGTAAGGTAATTGAGATTAGAGCTGCCTACCCAGAGACCACACCTCAACCTCAATTTAAAAGATCTCCCAGATTTTCTTGGTTTTGTGTTATAAAATATCTTATATGTGGTATTGTCCCGGATACTGTGCAAGTAATTTACAAAGATGTTTATAATGCAAAACAGAGTCCTGCATAAAAGCCATATACTCCATAATGAAGGCAATCTTTTGCAAGAGGATTACAAAACCAGATGCGTTTGGCAGTTAATGAGAGACTCCATAATATGCCTGTTGAAACTTTACATTTAAGGGATAAAAATTTCTTTTAGATAGTCTAAACCTCTTTAGCACCAATACCAAAACATGTCTTTTTAAAAGAATGTTTTTAAAATTATTTCATGTGTGTATGTGTATGTGTACATGTGCACATGAATATAGGTGTCCATAGGCACCAGAGGTTTTAGATTCCCTGGAACTAAAGTTAAAAGTGGCTGTGAGTCGCCCAGGGTGGGTACTGGCACCTAACTCAGGTCATCTGGGGGGAGCAGAGGTAAAGTGTTCTTAACCACCAAACCAGCTCTCCAGCCCCCAAAACAGTTAACCACTTGAAATAAGAAAAAGGAACCAAGTAGTATGTTTAAATACCCAATATCGTAAACAGTCCATTACAGCTGAGCGCAGTGAGGGTTTGGAGCCATCAAGAAGTTCCACCCCAAACTGTGAGGAAGCACTTACAGAGTAAAAGAAGAGATAAAGGTCTCCCAAGAGCATAGGCTAATGTCAGACCAGAGTGATAAATACTGTTTGGATAGTAGACAGTGGTTCTGGAATTAAAACCATTTACAGTCTTCAAAATAATTATAACACATGGATGCCAGTACTTATAAAGTGCCTTGTTATTTAGTTGCCACACCTTCTTGGAAGCATGTTGTAGCCATGATATATTGACTAGACTCTTAAGTGAAAGGGGGGTTGGAAATCTTGTGCTAATTATGAGTTATTTCCTGATGCTCTACACATAATGGCAGGCTCTTCTAACAGGCTTCATCCAAAGTAATTAGTTTGAAAACCACTCCTGAGCATAGGGCTGGGGCACCGTCTTAATAAATGGGTGCAGTTTGTGCCAGTTGCACCTCTCATTTCACTGAGCCCACAATTAGGAAGTCAGTCGTGACAGAACTGACTTCTCTGCAGCAGAAGTGGTTCTGGCCCTGGCGATAATCTACTCTGGCTTTTAGCGTGCTGGCTCTGCTATATTAACATGTCACCAATACAGACAATGTCAGCGTATCGTCTGTGTCTGCGGCTAGCATAGCGCAGGTGTGCAAAGTGGACATTACATTTCTTTCTCAGCTGGTTAAAGGAAAGCCCCTGATTTAGAATCTCTATAAGAGAGAGCCTGGGGTTTTATTTTATGGACAAATGTATTTTCTGCAAAACCAAAGTAATATATAAGCTATATTAACTTTTCCTGCTTAAAAAAAAAGAAAGAAATGCAGTTTTGATTACACTGTTAAAAGACAAAAATTATCAAAATATTGAATCAAAATTAGAACCTGGAATTTACATGTCTCCATTTTAACTACTGCTGCTCATGAAGGCCCAGGTCAGACTCGAACTGCACATGCCCAGTTAGCTGACACAAGAGTCCTTGTCTCTCTCTATCCCCATCAACTCTCAGAAGAATGTCAACTCATGCCTTACTGCATTTTCATTCCTCAACTCACGTGACATCAATGAACATCTCAATTCTCTGAAAAGTGAAGAGACCAGGAAACCGCAACCACATATGCATAGACAAAGCAAAGGCATATCTCAACTTTGAAACAGTTATTTGAATTTAATATTACATGTTTCTCTACTTGGCATTAAATCTTCATTCCAAATAGGATCTAAAAATGATTGGCAGCAAAGGATTGATTCCAGAGATGGTCAAGAACGGACTACAAAGAAACCCAGGGCATGCCAATCCAGCCGGACAGTAATTGACCCCTGAGCAGTTGAAAGTTGACTCAGATTTTGAAACAAGATAATGGCCTCTAAAATCCCTTGCAAGTTTTGATTTAAGGCTGTGAGCCAAATGTCCTCTCTAAACTGCTGGAGAACAGTTTTCATGGTCATTCTCAGAGGCTTATTCCGAAATAGCTTAGTGCTGTGGTGCCCTCAAATCACATAGTAAGCTCAACAGATCAGGGTTCAAGTTAAGGAAAGAGTCCTTCTAACTGATTTTTCTTCTTAATATAGTCCCTTTGATAGCCTCTGAGATAACTCCCAGTCCCTGCCTCAAAGTTGGTGCCTTTTAATGGCTTACAAACATCCCACTCTTAAGAGTGTAAGTCAATCACACAATGGCCCAAAAAGTTCTTGGTGATGTCTAGTTTTAAGCTATCAACTTGTGAAATGAGCCTGCTATTCAGTGGATTGTGGGATCTCCATTAACTACATCATTCATATTTTACTGAGAGTCAACTACTATGGGAAAGAGCTCTTGCTTAGAAGATGCCAGCAAAGAAACCAAGCATTTGATGTGGGCCCTGTTGAGATCCTAACCAGCTCTTTGAATTTTATTGGAACTCTAAAGCTGTTTTCCAGAATTTGGGCACCAACTTTGCACTCCCACCCCAACCCCTTATGTGCTCTCCATGCTCTACACATTCAGCTCTTTACTATCAATCATGGATAGAATCTTAGCCTGTTTTCCTGTTCCCTAAATAGCTAGCTTCTTTGTTGTAGAATAATGATGTTCTACATGGGTCTGGCCATCAGGGATGTCTTAAGACAAAAGACAAGTTTGTGTGCGAATGTGGATGCTGATAAATACAAAGACTACTAATCATACTTTTGATTCTACTCTCAGAAGATTTTAATTAATGCACACCAAAAAAAAATTTATGGTTTTTCAGGCTATTTGATCATTCCATGGAAGGGTTTAAGAACTGGGAGTTCATGACCATTCATTGCTGGGGAGAACGGGCTGCTGGGGACTGGGTCCTTGAAGTTTATGATACTCCATCTCAGCTGAGGAACTTCAAGACTCCAGGTAAGAAATCAGTTCAACTTAATCCATTTGTGTTGTGGAAGAAAATGGCTAACTATATTTGAGGAAAAGAATTCTCCACAGTTGCCATACTGTGGCTGGCTTTGTTGTAACAACAATCTTGACAGTCTACTTCATGAAGAAGAAGGTTTTTTACATCACTGCTCTAGAAGTTGCTTTAGCAACCCGCTCTCAGCAGAACTCCTTCACCCCTGCAGGATCCACTCACTGAGAGAACATCATTAATGTATTAATGAAGCAGGAGCCCCATCGTCTCACTACCTTCCAGTAGGCCCTGCCTCTTAAAGGTTTCACGACCCCAACTGCACTGTGTGTAGAGCAGACCTTCAGTACATAAACCCCCAAGGGACAAGTCACAGCCACTTCCCGACAGCACTTGTGTATCAGCATCACCATTCTGTGTGATTCATTTCATGCACGCTCTAAATTATCTGCACATCTTTCGGTCCTCAAGGTAGGGCAGTAAATGGGATCATTTTAAAATACGAAACAAAGAATAAACATTTAGGTATGAATAAGAGACAAATCCCTCAGAACTGCATCTGGTCCACGTTCTGTAGTTTGTGAACACCAAGCTCGTTCCCTTGCTGTGTTTTAAACTGTGTTATAGGCACATTAATTCACAAAAAGAGATAGGCTTTTCCTTTGCTACTTTTCTTGCTTGCATTTTTGTTTCTCAAATTTTCATTTTCATTTCGAAAAGACAGTGAGCTTAGACTGAATCAACTAATCAGATTACTACCAAAGCGGGAAATGATGGTATTCTGCCCTGCATGAACCCAAGAACCAAGGAAAATGAATCTCTTTTTGATATATAATATTAAGTTAATGATAGATAGCAAGGATAGTTTCAGGCCCTCTAAGATTCCATAGTGCACCACATCAGCTAACCCTCTTCATGTCCATATATGAAGCTTCTTTGATATATATTAAGGAAATGCACATACAATAGGAGATTGCATTGCCCATGATAGAGCCCTGGACATTTATTTGACTCAGAAATGAGTCAACTTACTAATAACTATACAGCTTCCAACCCCCACCCCACAGACTCCTCTGCAGATATCAGCAGTGACATCCTCCGTGCTCTGTCCATTGCAGAAGGCTCAGACCTGAGAGACACTTCAGGACTCATATCTAACTCCAGCCATGTACTGACTCAGAACAGGATCATCCAGACCATCCATAATTGTAGTAACTCCCATTCAGTGAGCTGCATAAAGCAGAGGGGGTTCTCAGGAGAATTCAGGGGTGAAGGTCAGGTTCACCAGCACTTTGCCTGCCTATCAAAGAAGGTTATTCATTCTAGGAATCCATTTTAACCATTATGTTTTATATCTCTTTCTTCTCAATTATTTGGTGTCTATAACTCAATACTACCACGTAGACTCAAAGACCCCCATAAGTAGAGAGGCCAAAACCTATAGTATATCCAGGTGTGAAGCTAGAGAGATGGATTAGCAGTTAAGAGTGTCACTATACAATTGTAAAGTCCTGATTTTAGATACCAACACCCACATAACAAGTTGGGTATCCTGGCACATACCTATAATCTCAGGAATAAACCTGTAGACACAGGTAGATATCTAGACATTCTAAGCAAATTTTCTGTGAGGAACTTGAGCACCTATGGGTTTTCCCATTCATAAAGGTTGGAAACAGTTCCTCACAGATGTTGAGGGACAACTGTATTATGTAAACATTCACTTTAACCATGGTCAATACCAATGTTAGATGAATATGTTCTTTATATGCCTTATTGCTCTAATAGAACCATATGGTCTTTTGTAACCTCCTTCCCATTCTTTCATGTTAAGGCTAGTCACATCTTTGATGAAGGACTTTCCCACTTACAAGTGTATTTGTCCAAAATTATGTCCTTGTTTCTATCATACAAAATCCCATGGTAGATTTCTCTGTGACTGGTGAGGGATTTCTCTAGCTGATGAAAATTCTGTTGGATGTGTAGAATTTTTCTATCCAGACATGCAAAATCTAGAGGTTCCTGGTGCCACACTAAGTTTAGATTTGTATATTTTCCCTCCATTTAAAAAATAAATGCATATTAAGTGCTTAGCTGAATGAGGCATATACCTGTAATTCCAGCACTCAGGGACTACAGTAGGAGGATCAGTGCGAGATCAAGGCCAACCTGGCCTATGCAATGAAAATAGAAGGGAAGAGAGGAGAACTACAAACTATAGTCCTGTTTATATGTCCTTAACAGTAGTTCCCAGACAAGAGATAATCATCTTTGAGGGAATGTTCTGAAAGAGCTCATGGGGTAAATTTTTAGATCCAAATGTTTACAGGTGCTAGAGAAATGAAATAACCTGGTATCCTTGTGTTGTGTACTCCATTAGAATTCTAGCAGAGTCCTATGGAAAGGACAATTTCTCCATCACTGCTACCTCAAGGTCATCGAATAAATCACCCATATCCAGTGGCCATTCTCTTCCTGCCACTAAGCAAAGTTTTCATGCATGCTGCTTAAAATTCTGACACAGGTAGCCCTCAGCTTATGAAAAGCATGCCCATTAGCAAAGAAAAAGTAGCCAATAGCAAGCTGCATACAAAACAACTTTACTAGCTCAACACATACATCCAAAGCACTGAGTGCATCCCAGCATTATCTATAGATCTGAACTTATGGTGGCACAGCTGCAAAGCATTTCACTTGGGGCTGGCAAGATGGCTCAGTAGGTAACGGTGCTTGCGATCAAGACTGAATACCTGAGTTCAACCTCCAGAATCCCCATGGTGAAAGGAAAAAGCTATCTCCCACAAAGTGTCCTTTGGCCTCTGTACATGTCCATACATATTCATAGTTAATTAATTAATGAAACAAACATGTTTTTTTTATTTTAGGGAATTATTTAAAGATTACATAAATAAAATGCATTCAGAAGAATGTTATAGTATATTTTTCTAGACTAATAATATGTGATTTTTTTCCTTCAAGAAGGTGAAGAATGCTCCATTAAATTCTAGATGATGCACCCATAATAGACCAAAGAAACAATTCCACCAAGGTCTAGCTTAGTGATGCATGAAATTTATTAGGGTAACTTATAGGAGCATGCTTGAGGGGCCACCTATAGCCCACACTATCTAGGAAAATGTTCTGCAGTGATGTAGTTTATTATCCATGGCCATGGATTTATGACTCAGTACCCATCTTTAGGAACTCAATTATTTTAATTAATTTTAAATCATTTATATTTAAGTAGCCAAGTATATCTAGTGACTATTGTATCAGAGAGTACTGTTTTTAGAAACATACATGTACAAATACTGAATGCTGATTCTGGAATTTGATGGCACAAGTAATTGTTTTTTTTTTTTTCTTATTAACAGATAAAAAACATCTAAAAAGCTCGAGTAATACCTTAGTACCTAGAACACAGCTTCCTGCAGGCAGCTAGTATTCTCTGAAATAGTTATAATTTGCAATTCATCCCTTGATCCAGTGGTCTGAAGTATGTTCATGCATCAGTCTTCCTATTGTGGGTGCTCAGTGAATGTGTGGCATGTGAACAGACAGTAGAAATGTCCATTTCTTAATATTCCTATCAACCTTCTCATCATTCCAATGTTGCTTGTTCTTGTTGAAGGAAGCTAAGGGGCTAAGAGAGATTTTCTGGTCACTCTCTGTTACTGTTTCTCAAGGTAAATTGAAAGAATGGTCCTTGGTCCTCTATGGAACATCTGTACAGCCATACTCCCCAACCAACGAATTTCCCAAAGTGGAACGCTTCCGCTACAGCCGAGTGGAAGACCCCACAGAGGACTATGGTGCTGAAGATTATGCAGGTGAGTTGGACATAGCTTTAAAAAGGTGGGGAATGTTCCTGCCTTGTAAAGTAATATGTAGTTGCTATAAAGTATGGTTTTGAAGATGTGGTATAATATTAAGCATCTATCCATAGTCTGGAATGTATTCTTCCTCTCCCAAAATATTTGTGTGTATACTAATTAGTTTACTATAAATTCATATAATTAAATAGCTGTATGGGTTGCCCACACAGATAGCCCATTCTGTAAGCCAGTGAAGGAATAGACTTGCCAAAGAGAGCAAGAACAAACTTCCTTCTTCCACATCCTTTATATATTCCCCCAGAAGGTGTGTTCCAATTAAACATGAGTCTCCCCACCTCAAAAGATCTGGATTACAAGTGTGTCCTCCGACCTCAGAAGATCCAAACTAAAATGGATCTTCCTACTTCAAATGATTTTATTAAGAAAACAATCCCTCATAGGTGTACGCAGCCACATGGGTTTTAGTTCATTCCAGATGTAGTCAAGTTGACAACCAAGAGTAGTCATCATAGCATAGACCTTCAATTATTTCTTTAGGTAGAGTTTTGTTCTGAGCTTCCTGCTAGAAAGGGGGTAATCAGTTTGAGGATGTGGAAGCTTCTGTCACACTCAATTCCAGACACCCATTCTAGACCATGCAGGCCAGCTCCAGGGGCTAACAGTGCTCATTCCTGCCAGAAGATAAGGGGATATTTTTAAATGTTTATAGCTTTGGTTGCTACTAAGCCTAAAATCATCTTCTCTATAGTTCTTAAGAGTCAATGCCACGTTGCTTTACCCATTTTCTATTCACGGTTATAGCTGTCCCTCCTCTGTCTATAAGATTTCAGTAACTTGCTAGCCTTCACATTGTCTCACAGCTCCTGACAACACACCCTACTTATCCCTTCCCAAAGGTGACTTTAATATGAGTTGTTTCACAGAAAACACTAATAGAGGGTGTGGTTTGTCATTCATAAATATGTGTGTGTGTGTATGTGTGTATATGTATAGACACACATATGTATATGACATTATATATATATTTATATATAACATTTCTATCAGCTATTTGCAGAAATCTTATCCTTTAATATCAGCTAAATGTCCACATGCTTTATCTTAGTTATTTCTTTAGGTTTCTCTAATTGGCTCTTTACATCTGGATTGCTTTGCTTTGCTTTGGTGTATATAGGGCAGGTTGGCACTGACTTTATTTTCCAAATAAATACATATAGTTGACTGAGCAGTTATCAATCCTGATGCTTTCTTTATAAGGATATAGTGAGTTCTTGTATCAAGATCTCTGCCAATCCACTGTTTCCAAGTCATTAACATGATAATTTGTAAAGCAATGTCTCCTGCTGTACTGTCTTTTTCAATTTCAGTTCTACGAGGTTTTTTCTTTTTTCTTTTTTCTTTTTTCCTCTTTTCCTCTTTTCCTTCCTTCTCCTCTCTCTTCCTGACCCACCTTATTTTCTGTTGCTATGGTAAAATGAACAGCAACTTGGGGAGAAAAGGCTTGAATTCCATTTGTAGTTTATAGCCCTCTGAGAAGGGAAAGTCAGGGCAGGAATTGGAGCAGAGGCCATGGCGGAACACTCCTTTACAGGCCTGCTCTCCAGGGCTCTCTCAGTTTCTCATATACCTCATGCCCACCTCCCAGAGGTGGTGCCTCCCACAGCAACCTCAGCACTCCCACATCAATCAAGAAAATGCTGCGTGATATTTCCACGGGCCAATCAGGTTTAGGCAACTCCTCAACTGAGGTTCCCTCTTCCCAGATGACTGCTAGATCAAGTTGGCAAAAGTAAAATAAAGTAGCCCGTCCTCCCTCTTGTCTCCTCCCTTCTATGCTGAGGACCTGGCACACTCTGACACATACCCTGCCTTCAACCCCTGCTGTCAATTTTAGTATTTGTCAAATATCTACTTCCAATTTTTACAAAGATCTTTGAACTTCTGTTCTTCATATGAAATTTCAAATGGCTAATGTTGCATTTTAGTTTCCCATTGGAACATAATTGGGATTTACACACAGTCTCATGGGATGACTGTTTGTTTTTTATTAGTCTTTCCCTATAAAACAGAGCATGCCTCATTTTACTGAAATCATTTAACTCCATGTAATTTTCTTCATATCGTTTGTTATACTTTGTTAAGGTGGGTCTTGTTGCCCTTGTAATACAAAATATCCCATTTAGGAGCTGAATTGCCCTGCTGCATTTTTATCTTGTATCTGAGCACGTTACTACATTTCTCTTTTTATATGTTTTAAGGTCAATTTTCTAAAATTTTTTATTTACTTTGGGGGGGGCAACCAATTGTAGGGGCACCCTGCCCTTCTGAAATATGCTATATAACATTGTTTGCCAAAGCTTTGCCTAATGGACAAGTGTTTATACATAGAAATTTAATGGATTTTTAAACAAGAAATATTTTGTTCCTGTAGTTCAGAGATTCTTCTCTTGACACTAAGATAAATACATTTAATTAAACACTTGATCAGAGCATCTTAAATGTTCAGTAGGTTCTTCTGCTGTAAATAGGTAGTATACTGAAGTCAATAACATGCTTGGATAATTAAGACCAAGTGAGCTAAACAGACCTAGATCCTGTCAGATTTTATCCCATCTTGATTTGCTTTGAGCTTGTCATGTTACTGTTTATGTTTTAACTAGAAACCATTTTATCTTCTATGACAGGAGAAAGTGTATCCAAAGTCACAAATGGAACACAATAGTAAATAAGCTATTATCCTTTCTTCTATCACAATTTGGACAATTTCAGATTCAAATTTAGTAATATTAAAATTCTGAACACAATAACACTCACTTCTCTCTTTTCTGATTACATTTCTAGAACATTGATGTTGACTCTTGTAAGGGAACAAAGACAATTTTATGTCACCATTATCTTGAAATCCACACCACCAGATTGCATCTGGGACAAATTAAGATTATAAAAGAAAGAATATCATCACATGTGACCCTGTCATACAGAGCCATTGGCATGTACCATAAATAATATTCATAGGATTTTTCTAACTTATAAAATATCACCTAGTGAAACCTTTGGGGGTACCTATGAGTCCTTTTCTTTGGGAGCATGTGCGCCAGGGTGTGTGTGGCCTTTCCTAGAGGCCAATCTGACTGGAGGACAGGTGACTGTTTCACTGACTCTCAGAGACTGTGATACCCACAGCTGCCTTAACTCACACAACACCGCCCTCCATCCCTCCCCTGGTATACAGTGGTAGATGGCTGAACTGTTCCAAATTATACTAGCTGTGAAATTTAATTTGGAAATCAATTTAAGGCTCTTGGGGAAAGAGAAATAAACAGTGTTGTCAAGTGACTCTTGCAATTAATCAGGAATGCCTTCAAGCCCTCAACATTTAAAATCACTTATTCCATTCAGACCACGAGGACAAATACATGATCTGTTTCCTTTAGACAGATCTAGACCAGACCTCTGGATGGTTCTTGATCCCAGCTTTACAAGCTGGGAAAGCCATTGTAACTCTTTGAAAATCAGACACTCATCCATAACTACTACATCTTTTTCCATGTCCTTCTACTTGAGTTCTAGCATTTATGTTAGTGTGATTTCAATAAATACAGAACCTAGTTCTATAGTAGCTAAAAGAGACATTGGGAGGTTCAGCAGTAAAGCTTTTTGATTAACACAAGTAAAATTCAAGCACTTCTGATTCCTTTCAGCTATATTTTTGCATATTTCAGAAAATTATTTATTGGTATTTAAAATAAAAATTTCTGATGGGAAGGGACTTAAAAATTATAAGTCCAAATATCTTAAAAGGTGGATATTGAGAAGAAAGACATAAGAGCTTACTGGAGTTCTTCATGTCATTAGAATGTTCTGCATCAGGCTGGAGAGATGGCTCAGCTGTTAAGAGAACTGACTACTCTTCCGAAGGTCCTGAGTTCAAGTACCCCAGCAACCACATGGTGACTCACAACCATCCGTAATGAGATCTGACACCCTCTTCTGGTGTGACTAAAGACAGCTACAGTGCATTTACATAAACTAATAAATAAAAATTAAAAAAAATGTTCTACATCGGCCACACAGCACAACCCGCCCCACTGTTGTGGTTTGCTTACTATGAATTGTTTCCCATATAATACCAAAAAAAAAAGAGAACTTGAGGACCTTCATCCCAAGTGTGGATATCTTTAATCTAGTTTGCAAGTCTGAATGTATATGTCATTTCTTTTGTTGAGCTGTCCATTGACCTATGGATAGGACACAGATTTAAATATATCTGTGCCTGAACTACCTGCTTTGTGTTCCAAGACTATAAATGTGGCTCATAAATTTCTGTCATATACTGCAATGATATTTCATGTTGACTGTAATATTTCAGAGACACTCAGTGGCTTTAATGATCTTAAACAAGACACATAATCTGCTATAGGTATTGAATAATAAAGTTTTATTTCTTTTTTGCCAACAATGTAAATTATTTTTTAGCAAATACCATATATTTTATTGTTATATATAGTAACAACAGTCACTTTTTTCCTGATTAATTACGAGAGTCGCTTGACAACACTATTTATTTCTCTTTCCCCAAGAGCCTTAAATTGATTTCCAAATTAAATTTCACAGCTAGTACAATTTGGAACAGTTCAGCCATCTACCACTGTATACCAGGGGAGGGATGGAGGGTGGTGTTGTGTGAGTTAAGGCAGCTGTGGGTATCACAGTCTTTGATACACATTCTGTGTATCAAAATTTGTGACTTTGGTATCATAGTTGTTTTACTATAGTGACCCTGTTCATTTGAATGGCAAGTGCTTGCTATCACTCCCAGAGCCCCAAGGCTACCATGCATGTTCTGAAGAAAAGGCCATGGCTATCATTGATATTCTTGACTCCTTAGCAATTCATGTCTTGCCTTCAATCAAGAGTATAGTCTTGGGCTTATAGCTATATTGACCATCGCAAAGAAATGATCGCTGCTTGGTGCAAGCAGCTAAGATATCTTATTCGATTTCAACTTCCAGATAAAATTGACTTTCAAGGATCATTTTCTTTTTCCAATTTTGAATCTCTTCTTGAAAGGTCCCTGTGACCCTGAATGCAGTGAGGTTGGATGTGACGGGCCAGGACCAGATCACTGCAGTGACTGTTTACACTACTACTACAAGCTGAAAAATAACACCAGGTAAGAGACAAGCCATGCTCTCCCATGTTCCATAAGCATGTACCGTGTGTTCCAGCATGCTTGTGGGGCCCATCACAAAGAGGATGCCTAGACAGCGCTGTATTCCCAGGTTCCCCCACAAGCTCTAAGAAAGGATGTTCCTGCTTCTGGCCCATGACAGTCCCGTCATTTACAAGGATAAAAACCATACTTATTTATACAGAAAAAAATTTGCCATATTTATCTGTTGCTTTTCTCATCACTGGGACAAAGCATCTGACAAAAGCAAGTTAAGGAAGAAAGAGGTTGGTTGTGTTCCGAGTATAAAGAGATGCAGTCTATCCTGGCCTAGAAAGCATGGTGGCCGGGTCAAAGCGGAGCTAGTCACATTGTGCCCTTAGTGAGAAGACAGAACTGCAAATGCTGGTGCTTAGGTGGCTTTTGGCTTTTGTCCTCTTTTTTTAAACCTTGCCTCTATTAGGAGTGGCTCTTCCCTCATAAGTTGAACCTCCCTGAAAATACTTTCCCAGACACATCCAGAGATAATCTGAAGGCTCTCCAGGTTGATGAGGAAGATTGACCATCACAGGTCTACTTCTGGTCAACTGAATACTAAAGCATATCACTGTTAACAATGGTGTTCAGACCCTCAAAGGCTATAACCATCTTTAAACTAAAGTACATCACATTCTTACATCTGTAAGAGCCCCCTACCCCAATCTTAACAGGTTTAAAAACATTGCTGAAAAGACTAAAGTCTCTCCAGACCTGTTGCGTACTTACTCTTGACTTGAGGTATAGCAAAGAAAGATCAGACCAAAACAAGATCAAAATCCAGTGGAACAAATACCGACTCCTGCATCTCTGCCTGGTGTCTGGGTCCCTTAGTACACTCTGACCTCCAAAAGCCTTAAGGATGCCAACTCCTCCACTTCTGCCATCTGCAGTACAAGTTTCCCATCTCATAGACTGGCTCCATCCATTGCCTACAGCTTTTTTTTCTTATTAGATATTTTCATTTATTTACATTTCAAATGTTATGCCCTTTCCTGGTTTCCCTTCCGAAACCCCCATCCCATCACCCCTCCCCCTGCTCACCAACCCACCCACTCCCTCTTCCCTGTCCTGGCATTCTCCTACACTGGGGCATCGAGCCTTCTCAGGACCAAGGGCCTCTCCTCCCATTGATGTACAAGGCCATCTTCTGCTACATATGCGGCTGGAGCCATGGTCCCTCCATGTGTACTCCTTGGTTTGTAGTTTAGTCCCTGGGAGCTCTGGTTGGTTGATATTGTTGTTCTTCCTATGGGGCTGCAAACTCCTTCAACTCCTTTGGACTTTTCTCTAGCTCCTCCATTGGGGACCCGTGCTAAGTCCAATGGATGGCTGTGAGCCTCCACCTCTGCATTTGTCAGGCACTGGCACAGCCTCTCAGGAGACAGCTATATTTGCTCCTGTCAGCAAACACTTGTTGGCATCCACAATAGTGTCTAGGTTTGGTGATGTATATGGGATGGATCCCAGGAAGGGTGGTCTCTGGATAGTCATTCCTTCAGTCTCTGCTCCAAACTTTATCTCTGTATCTCCTCCCATGGGTATTTTGTTCCCCCTTCTAAGAAGGACCGAAGTATCCATACTTTGGTCTTCCTTCTTCTTGAACTTCATTTGGTTTGTGAATTGTATCTTGAGTATTCTGAGCTTCTGGGCTTATGGTATACACTCACTTAAGTGGATACAGCTTTCTTTCATGAACATCTCATAGTCCTGGCATCTCCAACAACCTAGGGTCTCCATTCA
>JADRCD010228227.1:14761-34160 GCA_019843815.1 Montemys delectorum | reverse complement strand
ACCTATTATTCTTAGGTTTGGTCTTCTCATTGCATCCTGGATTTCCTGGATGTTTTGGGTTAGGAGCTTTTTTGCTTTTTGCATTTTCTTTGACTGTTGTATCAATGTTTTCTATGGTGTCTTCTGCCCCTGAGATTCTCTCTTCTATCTCTTGTATTCTGTTGATGATGGTTGCATCTACAACTCCTGATTTCTTTCCTAGGTTTTGTATCTCCAGGGTTGTCTCTCTTTCTGATTTCTTTATTATTTTTATTTCCATTTTTAGATTCTGGATGGTTTTGCTCATTTCCTTCACCTGTTTGATTGTGTTTTCCTGTAGCTCTTTAAGGGATTTTTATGTTTCCTCTTGAAGGACTTCTAGCTGTTTACCTGTATTCTCCTGTATTTCTTTGAGGGTGCTTTTTATGTCTTTCTTAAAGTCCTATATCATCATCATGAGAAGAGATTTTAGGAGCTGGCAAGATGGCTCAGCGGGTAAGTGCGCTGACTGCTCTTCCAAAGGTCCTGAGTTTGGATCCCAGCAACCACATGGTGGCTCACAACCACCCATAATGAGATCTGACATCCTCTTTGGGTACATCTGAAGACAGCTACAGTGAATTACATCGGAGCAAGTGGCACCAAAGCAAGCGGGGCTGGAGAGCAGTCACCCACATGATGGCTCATGACCATCTGTACAGCTTCAGTGCACTCATACACATAAAATAAATAAAATAAATCTTTTTTAAAAAGTGATTTTAAATCTGAACCTTGCTCTTCCGGTGTGATGGTGTGTCCGGGACTTGCTACGGTGGAAGAATTGGTTCTGATGATGCCAAGTAAGGTTTGTGTTGCTTATTTTCTATGCTTACCCACCACCCCCCCAACATCTAGTGCTACCTGCCCTTACTAAATCTTACTGGAGCCTGCCCTTCCTGTGATCCTGGTTGAGTCAGAACTCCTCAAAGTCAAGCTGTCTCTGGGATCCTGTGATTCTGGGATCCTGTGACCCTGGGCTTGATAGAGCACCTAGGAGTAGAGCTTCCTCTGGGTGTTGTGGTACTGGCTGTGGAGTTTGCTCCCAAGGTCTGCTTGAGGCACCAGACCAGACAGCATAAAATGTTTACTTATCTAAGTCTAAGTTACTATGCTATTGTAGCTGACCTGCCTTCTGTGATCCTGTGTGGGCAGAAACTGCAGTTTCTGGTACTTAGCATCTCATACTTTAACAGCAGGAAATTAAGTAAAGGATTAATTGCTAGAGCCTTTTCCCTATTGTCCAGATGCCTCTTGCTTGTCAGGCTAGGAGGAAGTTTGGAACAATAAACTTCTATTGAATCAGGAGAAGAGAATAACACTCACAGAAGGAAAAACTTTTACATAAGCGAAGCTCGCATAAATTCATACACAGATTCATTCATGCTCATTTATACATTTCCATTCAGCCCAGTTGGGTCCAGCTTGCATGTATTCTTAAAATTACATACTTAAACACACATCCATACTTACATATGCATATGGAGCAAAAGACCAAGCACCGGTGCAGAAAGAACTCACTCATTCTGGGTGAAAAATGAGCTCCAATATTTATTACATAGAGAAAGAAAAACCTTCTACCCTTTTAATGCTAATGAATTAAACCTATGTTTGTAAGAAAAAAGCTTTTTTTCTTTTAATAAGACTAAGCCTGCCTTGTCCTTACCATGGAACCTGTTCTGCCCCATGGTAAGGAGACGCCTGCCTGCTCCTTCTACTCTCTGCAGTATTTTCTTTTTTTCCTCTTTCCCTCTGCATTCTGCACATTGCTCTCTTAGTAATTTATGGTACCTATAGTTTCCACTCTGCATTCTCCTTCTAATCTAAAATGTGTTCTGTCTAAAAACTTCTCCTTAGCTCAGTTCCTCTCTCAGCTTAGTTCTTCACACCTCCATCCCTCTAACCTCAGTCCCTCAATTCTGAGTCTTCTCTGTGTCCTCAGCCCTTAAATATCTTTCAGAATACATGATCACATGTTAAAAAGTTCATCAAAAGTGCACACAGAAAATCAGATCATAAGCTGAAATAGAAGTTTACAACAGAGAATGTTTACATGCATACCCATTAGGAGTAATTATCTAACTAAACATCCATCACCTGTCTCAGCTCCACAGGTTCATCAAGGGATTTAAACCATAACTATGTTATTTGTAAAGTTTTGCTTAGATAAACCCAGTCAATAGTTTGTCTTCTGTCCTAGCACCTATAATAAATCATTAGTCCCCTCTTTATGACCTTTGGTTAATTGCTTTACAACTTCTTGGAATGTGCTCTGAGTAGAAGAAAGTCTGGTTACTATCTAAGAGCAACTAATTGGTGACACTTGGGAGACTAGCAGAGTTCTCATCGCAGTTTTGACTATCAGAAAAGGACCTAATAGCAGTTCCACTATAGATGAGCTTAATAATCACTGATATAACTTTAGGAAGTCTTATAGGATCATCATAAAGACTTAAGTCATCTATTTATCTATATAGCATCATTATAAGACAGTACATCTTCATGGATCTGCAGAGATCTGCTCCAAAGTGGTGTGCTATTACTTAGTGAATATATATATTTCTATATATTCATTCATATATATATTAAAAGCATATTAATAGCAGAAATCTTTCTTAAAATGAATCCCTTACAGCTTGCTTAATAAGGGCACACCTGTCACAGATTATATAATAACCTGAAGCAGGCCATTTCACAATGATTACCTGCTAGTTATTAGCTTGTCCCATTATGGCTCCTGACATAGTCCCTGAGCCAAGCATATTCAAACCACCACAGTTTTGAATGCTCAGCATAGTTAGGGAGGCCTTTGGCCCATGATCACCTTGCCTTAATACACGGAGGACAAGGATTACAGACAGGAGCCACCATCCCTAGTTTTCTTTCTTTCTAATTTTCTCAAATGTCCTCCCATGAATTATGAGATGAAAGAATTCTCTTCCTTATAACTTGATTTTTGGATGGGGAGAATTTCACCCTTGAGTCTGTATTTACATCATTTGTTTCCCACCACCGCGACCCCCTTCCCTAACTCACTGTCAACTTCTCTTTTTGATTACATGAGAAAAATCTTAAGCATCTTGTGCCTAACTCCCACCTGGTGACTCCACAACTACGGGTCCAGGACAATGTCAAGAGACATTTTATGTACAGTAGTAATTCAAAGAAAGATAGCAAAGGAGCCTATCTTTTGTCCCTTTGCCCTTGTGTAGCTGTGTGACCCTAGAATGACTCCTCATGACTAAGCATCAGTTTTTGTATTATAAAAATGAAGTTAATAATAACACATTAGAGGAGAGTCAACTATAGAATCTTTGCAAAGAATTTTATAACATAAACACAGCAGGTAGCTAGTATACACCAGGACCCTGGGAAAGCATACTCCAAACATTTTCCTTATTTCATTAGTATTTTTATTGTTTTTGTTGTCATAAGTGTCCACTTCCAAAGCCCCAATCCTGGATAGAATCAGAACTCCAGCAATGTAACAGGCAAATATTTACATCCTGTCTTGAGAAGTTTCCCCTAATTAGCAGCCTGTCTTAGGACTGAGAGTTATGAGAAAGCCCTCCAACATGAAGACCCAGCCCAGGAACACTCTGTAGCAGTTCCTCAAAGTCTCTGATTGCAACCCATATCCAAAACATACCTTCTAAGACACCCCTGCAACAAACAAAGGTAGGGAGATGCCTCCATAAGGCCTCCCGTGTGACCCCTGGCAGTAGATAATCTGAGGCAAAGGCAAGAAAATGGGACAAGCTCATGTTTCACAACACTACCCAGATCCCCAGACTCCACAACTTTGACCCTATGTCCTAAAATCAGAATCTTGGAGTAATTAGTTGGTCACACATGTCTTCAGTTCCCAGAGGAAGCCTGCCAAGGAACTCCTTGTACACCATTGAAGAGCTATCACAGGGCAAGTTTCTAAGGTCACCAGGTCTGTTGAAACATGACCTACTGGATGAAATATTCAAGGTGGATCACCTGAAATGGAGAAGCTTACGCACTGATTGTCAGAGGCTAGCCCTCTTCTTCGTCCAGTGTTCTTTGATGCACCTAAGCCCTTACATGGTGCAGTGAGACAAACGGTGAACTCTGGATACTCCCTCAGCCCTTAAGTTTCATCTAGATATTTTCACAATATAAATGTTAGAAACCGATTAAGTGTCAGTGTGGATAAATTGGACGACAGACATTTCACTTCATTTCTCAGTCTTCTAACTTTGACCCGTTCAAAAACCCAGGGGGCTGAGGTCAGCAAAACAAGGCATTTGACCTCGTGTTTAATTCCTATCATCTACGATTTCATGTGAGATACACAGCTCTTTTCTAGGCACATTCCTTAGACTGAGGACAATTCGAAGGTCATCTAGGTCATTCTCCTGTCTCTGAAGAACTAAACACAATTCATGAGCTCCATTCAAGATTTTGCAAATTTTTCATTCTTTTTATTAATAATGTTTTCATTAACATACGAAGTTAAGGTGATATTTTTATCTGCTGTTATTATACTTGTTTCTAGTATATTTCAAATTTAATAGTCTTTAAAAACATGTTTCAGACCCTTTTCCAGGAGGAAGCTTTCAATGATTAAAGGGTTGAATAGTCTAATGCAGTCAGAAGGTAGGAATTGCTCCTCAGATTTGGTCCAGACCCTCTGCCATGTGTACAATCTCTGCTTTGCTCCTGATGAGGCACACACCATTGCCACACATGACGAAAAATGCCAGTTTCTACTCAATGCCATTCAGTTGAGCCAGGCCACTGCATAATGTATAAAATCTGAATACAATTCAGAGCTTAGAACTTCCTAAGCATGTGGAAGAAGGGTAAGGTAGCTCTGTGCTTTGTTGCTTGTGAACTCTAACAGAATAATCAAGCCAGGAAGTAGAAGATTACTGTGGATGTAGGGATGGCAAGAAAATGGGCTCACGGGTTCCTTGAACATGGAGTCGCTGTAAAGACCATTTATTTAGCCCTTAAATGTGCACCTAGGAAGAGTGAACCTCAAATAGAGAAATAATTACAAAAATATAACATAAATATATAATTTCACAAAATTATAAAAATATTTTAGAAATTATAAAGACTTACGGTGGAAGAGATTGCTAGGAAAGCTGCTACTTGTCATCAAAAGCAGCCAGAAGAATATAATGGATATCTAGTAATATAGCACTAAAAAATAATTGAGTATTTATATGTATACTGGGTAGTTTTTGTCAACTTAACATGAACTCAAGTCACCTGGCCAGAGGATACTTAAATTGAGGAATTCTATATATTAGAGTTGCCTGGGGCATGTTTGTAGGACATCTTGATTCGTATTCATGTGGGAGGGCCCATCCCTCTGTGAGTAACACCACCCCTGGGCAGGTGTCTTGGGTTGTATAAGAAAAGCATCTGAGTAAGCCAAAGGAGGATTCCTTCTTGCTCTCTGCTTCTGTTCCTGCATTGATACTGTGTCCTGAGTTCTCTTAGTAGTGGACTACTGGGAATGTAAGCCAAATAAATTCTTTTTTTTAGAAATTTTAAATCCTGACCTGGAGTTTCTATCCCACTTTGTTCATTTAGTTCCTGGATAAAAGACAAAACTTTATATTTACAATAAATCTTAAACAGCACAAGAGCTGGGCAGATATCTACTCTCTATGTTATTAGAGTCTACTTTCTTATCTATAACCCCGAGTTATTACTTGCTATGTTTCATCTGGGCTGCTCTTAATTCCAATTGGCCAGCCTTCAAGGCTCACCTAACCCATGGTGGCTTTCCCTTCCTCCTCCATCTTCTTCTCTCCATCATGGATCTCCTCTAACCCAAGCCCAGGAAACCTACACTCCACCTATGTCTCTTCTGCCCAGCTGTTGGCTGTCATCATCTTTATTTACCAACCAGAAATAACTTGGGGTGGGGTACAGGGTCAAGTGTAGACTCCAGGTCTTAGGGGCCCACACTTAAGCATTACAATAGACAGCAAATCAAACCTCAACTAATTCTTTCCTTTCCTAGCTGCTTTTGTTTGTTGTGCTTATCACAGCAATGGAAAGCAAACTAGGGCAATATATCATATATATATATATATATGTATACATATATATGATAAAGTCATAAGTTTCTTCCATCTCTAGCATAGACTAGAGGAAAGGAAGTTATAGGAGTGATTAGAAAGGAGCTGTCATTCTCCCTCTCCCTAAGTCATCCTTGAGTTTGAAGCAGATCTTAGTATTTGAGATTAGGTTTACAAGCCTCCCCACTTTCTGTAGTAAAACAATCCTGGTTCCATCTAGCATCCCTCAAGCTTGATTGGTCTCCAAGTACTCAGTACTCACCCCTTTCTAAATGCTTAGCTCATCCATGTCCCTCTGACAGCGTCATATCCTGACGGTTAGAAAGGAAATAGAAAGAATGTTAAATAGCTTAGCACTCATGGACCACGGAAGCACTGCAGATACTTTGTATGTAAGTATGAGCAAATAAGCAAATGCAGGGGCTGAGGACTAGGTGGCCTGGGGACAAGATGGATTGAATAAAGCAGAGCCAAGCAGACAAGAGGAAAAAGAGACACACATGAGTGAACTGGCCCAGGGACTACCCTTCACACTCTGACCTAAGTGCCTCCACTTCTCTAACTCAGAAGGGACGTTAATGACTAGCATTAACTGTCTATGGGTACTTACTACATGCTGAGCCTTTTGCAAGGATCACTTAATCACACTGTGTTCCTAGGAGTAAGGACTCTGACCACCCTCAGCTTCTATATTAGGTCTAAGAAGTTAAGTAATTTATCCAAGATAGCATCAACGGCAAGGGACTGAGATAGGATTCAGGACCCGTTGTGGGTAATTATTACCCTATACTTCCCAGTAGGCTGGAGTCATGGGGGGGAATCCCTACCAACACTTTCTCGTTTCAGGAGAAAGTTCATGTTGAATCAGTGCTAACAATAACACTGAAGAAGTACACTGTGTACCAGGCAACTCACTCCAATGCCCCTAGTCAGTGGATTTAGGGGAAGCACTGGTCCAAAGTCAGCCAATCTCAGTGTTACCCATGAACACAGAAGTTGTGTCCAGTGCATAACTATGAGCTGACTATTAAAATTCTTCCCTTATAAATTTTAACTTGATGGCATCAAGATGACACGCAGTTGGCTCTGGACACTTAGGTTAAAGTGTTACAAGGTTGAACCAGAGCAAGAACAAGTAAGTCTGAAGTTAAGAGGAATCAAGGAGCATGGGAAAAGATCAGAGATGGTAAAGCATTGTAGATAATGTAAGCTGTAGCCCATGAACCTGAGCCAGAGAGAAATTACATAGAGTTCAGGCTATTTGTATCTACAAAATAAAGCTGTTTTGTCTGAGTTAACCTGAGCAGTCTTTTTTCTCTGTGGATTACAGTGTTTGCTGAAGACTATGCCATATACCTTTTTCCCATGTGCTGAGGGCTTAGCTACTGATCTGTAACCCCTAGTCTAGTAGGGAGGAGCTACACCTCAACTCTACTACACCTGAGTCCCTCCAGGTCATTGCAAATACTTCAACTGAGGGAAGAACAATGGTTGAAAAAAAAAATCAAACCAATAGCTTAGTCCCAGATGCAGAAGTCATAATGCAGAGGCAAGGAACATTAAAACAAACAAAAACAAAACAAAACAAAACAAAAACAAAAAACACGGCAACATGATTGCTGCAAAGACTGCAATCTCTACAATGATGGCGTCTAGTGAGAGAGCGGCCTGGGAAATCCTGAAGTGTGAGCAACAGTCGTGATAGTGATCAAGGAAATCAGAAAGGGCACCAATAAACTCCTGTGGTGACTTGGATGAGAAATGCCCCCCCAGGGCCTTGGTCATTTGAACACTTGGTCCTCTGTTGCTGCTGTCTGGGAAGGTTTCAGTGGCATGGCCTTACTTGGAGGTATCACTGAGGGTGGGGTTTGAGATTAAAAAGCCTCCGAGGCTTCCAGTGTGCTCCCTCTGCTTCAAGCTCATGGTTTAAAATGTGAGCTCTCATCTCTTTTCTGCAATCACCGTGCCTGCTCGCTGCCACGCCTCACTGCCATTAAAGACTCTCCCTCTGGAACTGGAAGAGAAAATAAACTCTCCCCTATAAGTTACCTAGGTCAGGATGTTTTATTCACAGCAACAGAAAAGGAGCTAATATATTCCTGAATGATTTGGGAGGGAAAAAAAAGAACACGCTAAATGAAATATGGAAAATGATACAGGGTAAATTGGTATGGAGGGTAAATTGAATAAATAAATAGAAATACTACCAAGTCAAGTTGAAATGTCGGAAATGAAAATCTTAGTCAACCAAATAAACACAGTAGAAAATCTCCTTGCTACAGTGGAAGACAGAATATCAGGGGTTTGGCATAAGTGCCAGGGAGATTGAATGGTTACATGCAGAAGGATAAAGTTAGATTTCTGTTTTATCACCCCATATAAAAATTAATTCCAAATTGAAGAAAGAACTGGATGTAAGATTTGAAACTGAAATTATTGGAGGAAAGAAGGGGGGAACACTTCAAGGTATAGGCATAAACAGGCAAGGACTTCCTGAAAATCATTTCAGCCCTCAGGAAGTAATGCCCCCAAATCAAAAAGTTTATGCATAGTAAAGAGACAGACAAGTGAAGATACAACCTACGTAATGGAAAAAAATTTTAGTAGCTAAACACCTGACAAAGGATTAATATGTAGGATACGCAATGAGCTAGAAACCCCACAAATAAATACGTTAACATACATTGTTAGCTTTCTAACCCAAGTCACCTGGCTATCAATTGAAAAATAGCTAACAATAAACCAACTATCAAAAAATTATAAGGCATACTTAAAAGCCAGTAAGAAAAATGAAGACTGTCACAGATTGCTTCTGGGGCTGTAAATTACTTGATCCAATATTTCTGTGATCTGGCTATTTATACCAGAAGGAGCCCAAAGTTGCATAGCGTAGACAGGAGAGCTGCTTCCTGCACACCAGTGTCCACTGCATCCCTGTCCACAGCAGCAAAGCCAGCCTAGATGTGCATCAGCAGATACATCTGAAGTCTGTTTGTTTGTTTTCTGGACAGTGGATGGAACTGGAGAACTTTACATTAATCACTGTCTTAGTTAAGGATTTACTGCCGTGAACAGACACTATGGCTAAAGCAACTCTTATGAAGGAAGGCATTTAAGTGGGGCTGGTTTACAGGTTCAGAGGTTCTGTCCATTATCATCAAGGCAGGAGCGTGGCATCATCCAGGCAGGCATGGTTGCAGAAGGAGCTGAGAGTTCTACATCTTAACCTGGAGGCCGCTAGCAGAATACTGACTTCTAGGCAGCTAGGATAAGGGTCTTAAGGCCCACACCCACAGTGACACACCTACCCCAACAGGGCCACACCTTGTAATAGTGCCACTCACTGGACTGAGCATATATAAACCATAACAATCATTGTAACTTAAAATCCAGTCCGATAACTCCAGCATCACTGTTCTATCTGAATCTGGTTCTGATGTTTGCTCTATTTCTTCAAACTGTGTCTCCCCCACCCCCTGCCTTTTAGCATACCACGTAATTTTCTGGTCGTCAAACATGAGGTCCCAGGCAAAGGGGGCTAGGGAGACAGTTCCAGAGTTAAGAGCACTTGTTGTCCTTACAGAGGACCTTGTTTCAATTCACAGCACCCACATGACATCTCTCAATTGTCTGTAACTCCAGTTTCTGGGGATCTGGCCTCTACAAGAATTGAACTCACATGGTGCAGGTACACATGCAAGCAAAACATAAAGTAAAAATTAAAAATCTTAAAAAGAAATAAGAATAAAAATATTTTAATGGAAAGTCTTCTAAGTTTTTCCCACTTGAGTGGGACAGAATGTCTACAGATGGCCGGTGGATGCTGACAAGCCTCATAGATGCTAGTAAAGTCACAGTGGGCTAGCCTCTGTGGTTTTCCTGACAACTGTGCTTGTTAACATCAGAATATTCTGATATGTCTCCAGTTGACGACTTTTCCCTTCACCTTGGCGGAAACATGTGGGGATAATCCTCCACATTTCACTATAAGAACCTGTTCACAATCCTAAAGGTATGATTCATAGAAGTGAGCTGGAAAGACGTCTCAGTGGTTAAGGGCACACCCTGCTCTTGTAGAGGGCCAGAGTTTGACTCCAAGTACTCACATTTGGTGGCCACTAATCTCATGTAGCTCAGTTCAAAGGAGTGTTGATGATGTTTCTGGCATCCAAGGTCACACACTTAAACACACACATACACAAAACTAAAAAAAAAAAAAAATTCACAGACCTGTAGAGAACCTTTATGACCCTGTATATCTCCTAGAGTCAACTCCCGAAACTGTCAACACAACCTCCAGCAATTCACCAACTGAACTTCAGGTTCGTCCTTCTCCGAGCTCAATGGCCACTTGTTAAGACCACTTGGTTACCCAGCTGCCTATGCCTGTGCCATGGAGGCTTCCATCCCAGTAGATTGTGATTGTCTCCTCCTACCTATCTATCTTTCCCCTTCCTTTGTGCATGCGTATGTGTGTGAGATGTGGGTATAGACATGAAAGCATGTGTGGGGGCATACATATCTGTGGATGTATGTGTATCGAAATAAGAATTTTAATGTGTTCTTTACTTGAGCTCCACTTCATTTATTGAGTTAGGGTCTCTCACTGAACTTGGGAGTTCATCAGTTCTGGCTGAACAGCTACCTAACTTGCCTTGGAGGCATCCTGCCTCTGCCTCCAAAGTGCTGAGATTGCAGGTAGCCTCCACAGCCTCTGGAAGTTTCTGTTGTTCTGAAGATCCTGACTGAAAGGGCAATGCTTTGCCCTGTGACTTTGCTTCCTGTGTGTGAGGAAGAAGAATTACAGATCTTTCAGGGTTTTTCCACCCTTTCTTGATTCCCTAACTGGCCATGAAGTTCTGTCTCTTTGCTTGCTTGATCCAAATCTCCTTCTCACATGGACTTTTATCTTGGGAGGTTCACCCCACGGCCACAAACTCAATGTTCCTTGCCTTTTCTCCATCTGAACCCAGTGCACTTTCAGGTCTCACTGAGAGACTTGGCATGTGAGTTACTCTGCAGCATTCTCATTGGCATTTTGTGTCACCTAATCTCCTGTTGTTTTAGAGTTACTCTTTGATTATGGCCTTAAGGTACAGTTCTCCAGCAGGCCCTTGTTAACAAATTCAAATGAACTCAATCCTTAACTAAGATTTGTGGCCAAATGCCTTTTATTGAAATAATCCTCTCTCCTATGAACTATTTATTTCAAGTCAAAGCATGCTGTTTTCACCATGTTTTCTAAATCTTTACAGATCCAAAGCAATAGGTAGACATCATTAAATGGCAGTAGGACCAAGCACATCTTAAAGACTTCTAGGCACCAATGGGCTTAAACATTAAAAACTCTCTTGTGATTATTGTTGAAGGTAAGTGCTGAACAACAGAAAATATATTGCAGCACCATTTGCTCAAGATACTGACCATTACAAAATCCTGTCTAACACCTTGCAAATTATTTATCATTATTATCTCCATTTTTCAGAGGTAATTCCCCCTGGACACACAAATGGCTCAAGTAGGCTTGGTACCCAGACATTTGGGTGTAGGACCCAGTAGTCTTAATTACTACATTGAGGACTGATCTATTAAAGCTTTATGAATATTTCAGCATGTAATTTTAAAAATACATAAAAATAAATATATTTAAAAATGAAAACCCTCTTCTAATAAAATTGTTGGGTTTTTTTTTATTATCTAGATCATTAATTGTCCTCTATGGTGTCCCAGTTGTAACTTCTACATATTGCAAGATAAACGTAAGTAGTTCATCTGACTTCATGCAGGCTAAAGGCAAGTCCAAGACTCCAGTTAGATCCTGTAGGGCTCTTGCTAGCCCAAGATATATTTAGTTGAAGCACAGAAAAGTTATGCTACACAATATTACAAACAAATGTAAGATTAGTGTGGAAGAGGCTATGTATGTTTGTGTTGTTGGTGTAAATTTCTGCTATTAATAACAACAAAATAGCCAGAATCTGATCTGCAGACTAACACGTCTCACTGCATGCCTATTTGCCAAACATCATTTGTAGGTCGCAATATCAATGTTCCTTCAAAATTCATGTGCTGGGACCTAATCACTAAGGGGCATTTGGAGGCTTAGGCCATGAGGTCTGTGGTCTTATGAGTGACACAAATTCCCTAAAGAAACCCAGCCCTAACAGCTGATTTCCTTCTACCATGTCAGAAATCAAAGAAGGTACCATTTATGAGGAAGTGACCCTTAGTGTTGCTCTAACTTGCTTCCTGCTTCAGGCATTGACCAAGCCAACTCAGTCAGTCAAAAGGGTCTGAAGGGCAGGAGTGAGGATTGGAGAGAAAAAGACGATTAGACATACATTATAACATGATTCCAATCAGTGCTAAGGCTGAAGTAGATTTATTGTTTTTCCCAGTCAGCTTTTATAGCATTCTAGGTACTTGCAGAGGATAGGGTTAGTTCTTAGATTAAAGGCAAAGTAACCAAATAAGGTAATAAACAAAGAGATCAAACAAGGCAATAAACAAAGACCCCTGGTCACTGTTTCTAGGAGCTTATCAGCTTGGTCAAGTTAAAAGGGAAGTCACACATTCCTTGGCTGCGTTTACCTTGATCCTTGCATTTCTGCAAACCCACATACTCTTATCTAATCCTACTACCTCCTCCAAACCACCTACTTGCCAAATTTCTATAAGTGGCACCAAAAGCTCTCCACATTTCCCCCTTTTTTTATTTCATAAATAAGACTGTGCCTGCATTAGGTTGTTCTGACAAAAAAAATGCCTTCCTCACCTGTCTTGGAATACACATTTTCAAAAGAAATGTTATTCTGTCTTAGGTTGGTAAGGCACTGTACAGAAACTTACCCAATGTTGACTGACAACCTGTTAAATTAATAACTGTTTGGGTATCCATTTTTAGTTTCAAGCCATGTATTCTGGCTGCCAAGATATTGATGTTGTTAAAGGTAAGTTTTATCACAACGGGCAGGACTAGAGGTATTCCCAGGACAAGAAGGGCCACTCTTGAAGTATGACCAAGATGGAAATACTGACCTTAAGCCATGAATAATTTTATCAGCAATATCCGCAGCATCAAAAATCAGTGGAGGGGCTGGCGAGATGGCTCAGTGGGTAAGAGCACTGACTGCTCTTCCGAAGGTCCTAAGTTCGGATCCTAGCAACCATATGGTGGCTCACAACCACCCATAATGAGATCTGACGCCCTCTTCTGGTGTGTCTGAAGACAGCTACAATGAATTACACCGGAGCAAGCAGGGCCCAGAGTGAGCAGGCCGGAGCGAGCGGGGCCAGAGCAAGTGGAGCCGGCAGAGGTCCTGAGTTCAATTCCCAGCAGCCATACACAGGATGGCTCACAGCCATCTGTACAGCTACAGTGTACTTATACACATAAAATAAATCTTTAAAAAGAAATCAATGGAGCAGCATTATTTAAATTCATAATCTTGGTATACAAAGTTAAAAAATCCAGAGAGGTGTTAGAATTATGCCAAATACTCTGCAAGCGTCTTCGAACTTTTTCCCAATTATAGTGACTATCATTGTAAATTCTAGAAGTAACACAAATCCATTGGTATTTAGTATGACACTTGAGAAGATGGCTTCTTACTTTTAAACTCTGAACCTCTTCTCCAATAATTTGAATAGTATCAAAGAGCATCAATCGGTTGTTAAAAACATCTATCTAAATCCTCTTGAATACTCAGAGCATTAGTAACATTTTTTGCTAAATGATTAACAAAAGTGGCTGTCTTAAGTTTCTTGTGACAAAGCAATTGCAGAGGCAGTGGTGCTAGCTACTAATGTAATCAAAGCTGCTATGTCAGCAACAGTCAAGCCCACTACCTTCTTGCTTCTGCTTAAAGCCTGACTTAGTTCTTCTAGTATCTGCAAGCTTTTTTTTTTTTTCAGAATACCAAGGTCCTGTAATATTTATGGGCAATAAAACAAAAGCTGGTTGATAAACCACCATAACAGGCATGCCAGATTTCAATACATTGACACAATTAGAAAGTGTACAGTCAAAACAACTTACATTAAATACCATAGAAGAAACAAAAGTAATTTTAACATGACCAATTAATAAAAGATTAGGAGCCTTAACACATGCGCTAACATTTGTTCGAAATCCAGATCCTGTTTCCATTTTTTTTTTCAGTTGGAAACATAATGTCATACAAGGCAGTTGTCAATTTTCAAATATGACTCTGAAAATGTCCAGAACCAGCCTTCCAAATGAAGACTGTCATTTCCTTTTATCCAATATTGGATTGATTTCTAGACCAGTCTATGATTGAGTGAGAATAACTGGTCACATTAAAGGAAAGAAAAGGGTCATTGTAACTTCTCTGTTTGATTAATTTTTGGAAGACAATTTCCACAGTTTCCATGTTCTCTGTCCCACAAGGTCTAAAAGCTTGAAGCAAAGCAGCTTTTCCAGTCTGGAATATAGGCAAGCAAAGGTGGGTCAGGAACATAGGTCCCAGCATCAGCATGTCTCACCAATCACTCTGGCAGCTACCACACTCCTTCAGCATCCTGAGGAAAAATACAAACATGCCTTCTTCCCCATATTAATACCTGATTGGGACCATGCAATGAGCCAGTAAGTGGATCCTTCCATTTCACCTAGGCATAAGTATGCCTAGTTGTAGGGTGCCATGGGCACTCAGTAGAGAGTTCCTTGGCATCCAAATTTTAAAATTTAAAATAAAAAGAACATGATTTAAATAAATTTGTGGTGTATGGGGATATAATTCCCCCTTTTTTATTTTATGAAGATATTGTTTTAAAGGTTCCAGTACCTTGTCCTTGAGGAGTATAAGGAATCCCAGTAATAGTAAATTGTTGACAAAAACATCTCAAATGCTTGACTTTAATAGCCAGTTCCATTATCTGTTTTAATCTGATTTGAAACACCCAGAATAGAGAAACAATGTAAGCAATACAGGATTACACTTTTTGTTGCTTCTCCTGTTAAAGCAGCTGCAACAAGAATGCCTGAGAAGATATCAGTAGTCACATGTATATATTTTAATTTTTGTAAATCAGAAATATGATTAACATCCATTTGCCATAATTGAATAGGTGCAAGTCCTTGAGGACTAACATCATTATGTGGTACAGGAAGAAACTGAGGACATTCAGGACAAGTCTTTACAATTTGATGCACACATTCTCTAGAAATACCAAATTGTTGTCTCAAACTATTACTATTTTGATGATGTAAAAGATGAGAATGTTTGGCTAATTATTCCTGTATAAGACCTATAATCTGCCTGGTATGCAAACCTGCTGTAGCATCACACTCACTAAGGGGTCTGGACAATCCAGTATGAGCTCTTAAATGGCCTATAAAGTAAGGAACAGTACGTTCTCTTAAATTAAGTTGTATTTGCAGAAATAATTACAAAATTTGAAAGTTAGCAGTATCTTAAAAAGGAAGAATTTCAAGAAATTGTAAATCATGAGCTATATATTAGCTATCAGTATAAAAATTAAAAGCTTGACTTTTTTCAACATTTCAAAAACAGTGACAAGAGCACATTATTCAATTATGTGTGCTGAAACAGGGGGAAACTCAAGAGAATAAACATGTGATCCAATTATATGTACTACTTTCCCATTAGATGAGCTGCCTGTAAATACAGTAAGCACATTCTCTGTTGGATATATTTGCAAATTTACAAGAAGTACAAAACCATGCATAGAGGAAAATTGTAACAACTTGTCTTTTTTTATAGTGATTATCAATTTTGCCTGAAAATTTGTACATGCAATAGGCCAAATATCAGTATTCTGCAATAACCAATTTAATTGCTGTTTGGAATAAGGAATAAATATTTTATCAGATTCTTTCCCAAAATACTTTCACAATTCTAACCTACAATTCTGTATTAACACACTAACAGCTTCAGAACAGGGTGTTAAGACTTTACTTGGAGCCAAAGAAAGAAGAATCCACATTAATGATCCCTTTTGCCAAAAGGATATTGTTGTGGGTACAAACAGCCAACAATTGATCGTTGTCTATATAATGTATCTCTTGTTAACTAATAGTTTCTTCTACCTTCTACAAAGTTATTAGTCCCTCATGAGTTAATTCATGAGGGGAATTAGGATTTGCATCCCCCTTGAGAATATCAAACAGAGGCTTAAGTCCTCCTGTGGTGAGCTTAAGGTGAGGTCTTAGCCAATTAACATCTCCTAGAAGCTTTTGAAAGTAATTTAACATAAGTAAACTATCTTTTCTTATTTGAATTTTATGTGCCACAATTTATTTAGGGTATAACTGATGTCCCAAATATTGAAAAGGATATTGTCTTTTAATCTCTTCTGGAGCAACAACTACTCCCCAGAATTTTAAAACGTGTTGTATAAGAACAAAGGCTTATAGTAAAACCCCTTCAGAGAGATCAGCTAATAAAATATCCATATAATGAATAATATACACTGAAGGATACAAAGTCCTAACTTCTTGTATTGAAGCAGCAACAAATTTTTTATATAATGTAGGGTTATTAGCCATTCCTTGAGGCTAAACTTCCCAGTGCTATCTATCACTTCATGGGTTCCATAAAATTACAGGCAGGCACACTAAATGCAAACATTTTACAATTGTCAGGATGCAAAGAAATAGTATAAAAACAATCTTTTAAATCTATGATAATTTCATATATATATGCATATATATATATATGAATGGTAGCTGGAGTAGGTAAGTCAGGTTATAATGCTCCCATCAGTTCCATAGTTTCATTAACCTTTAATAAATCTTGCAATAATCTCCACTTGACTGATTTCTTCTTAATTACAAATATGGGTGAATTAAAATCTTGAGCTTGTGACTGAATTGTAGACCGCAGCTAAAGGAAAACTGGTAGTTCAACTATAGTTTTTAAGTTTCTTTTACAATATTAGAGCATAACCATAATTTTGGAAGCAAAACCCAATTTTTAACAGTGTAAACAACCCATTCTCTCTAAAATCAATACCAAGTGCATTACTTTCATGTTACAAAGTTTGGCTGCCAGTTTTTATATATAAATGCATGATAGTGCAGCTTTTAATACCTTGTTATTTTAAATCCTATCTTTTATAAATCTGTTTCTAGGACAAGAATTGCATAAAATATTTTCCCAATTTAGAGGAATCTATAGAGATGTATTTTCTGAGGTTGATTCATGCCATGTGTTGTTGTCTAGAATGGCTCTAACTCTGAGTTACCAGTTTTAAGCCAACTTTTTGTTACCAATGTTACAAATTCTTAATCATACCCAATAACGTATAAACCAGTAATCTAGAACGAAGACGTACAGAACATATTTCTACATTTAAGACCGATCAGAAACAAACACACATCTTACATATTTAGATGACAAAATTTTCTTACTTTTTCTAACTGTAATTTTAAGGAAGGAGCACTTTGTCACCTGCTGAACTCAATAATGACAGTCATAGAGATTTTTCCAAAAGAAATGACCATCAGGGCAACTTTTCAGTTTTTGTTGTGCAAATTGAAGCTGCCTTTTTTTGTTTGTTTGTTTGCTTTACTTTTGTTTTTTGGGTTTTTTTTTTTAAATGAGTTAATACTAAATCAATGGGTGAGTGACTTAGCAGATAAAGTTTTAACCATTTTTTCTTTTCAATATAGAGCATGAAACATAGAGCAACAATCAAACAACAACAAATGACAAGTATTTGCCAAATTTCTATAAGTGGCACCAAAAGCTCTCCACAAGGGATAAAGACTGACCCAAAAGCAATTTCACAGATGTCTTAGTTAGGGTCTTACTGCTCTGAACACACACCATAACCAAGGCAACTCTTATAAAGGACAACATTTAATTGGGGCTGGCTTACAGGTTCAGAGGTTCAGTCCATCATCATCAAGGTGGGAGCATGGCAGTGTCCAGGCAGGCATGGTACTGGAGCAGGAGCTGAGAGTACTGCATCTTGATATGAAGGCAGCTAGGAAAGACCGACTGTCTCCCCGGCAACTAGGAAGAGGGACTCAAAGCCCACCCTGAGTGACACACTTCTTCTGACAAGGCCACACCTACTCCAATGAGGCCACATATCCTAACAGTGCCACTCCCTGGACCAAGCATATATAGACCACCACAGGATGAAAAGGTTTATTTCATCTTAACAGATCATAGTCCATCACCAAGAGCAGCCTAGGCAGGAACACCAGGCAGGCACTTAAGACCACTGAGACTTTGTTTTGCTTACTGACTTGCTCCCTTTGCCTTGCTCAGCTATTTTCTTACACAGCCCAGGCCACATGCTTAAGGATTGCACTGCTCACGGGTAATTCTTCCATCAATTATCAATCAGGAAGATGTACCTATGAACGTTCTCACAAGCCAGTATAATGGAGGCAACTCTTCAGCTGAGATTCCCTCTTCCATGTTCAGTGTGAGATCCTGACTCAATAAAGTGGAGCTCAAGTAAAGAACACATTAAAATTCTTATCTTGACAAACATACATACACAGATATGTATGCCCCCACACATGCATTCATGTTTACACCCACATCTCACACACATACGCATGCACAAAGGGAGGGGAAAGATAGATAGGTAGGAGGAGACAATCACAATCTACTGGGATGGAAGCCTCCATGGCACAGATATAGACAGCTGGGTAACCAAGTAGTCTTAACAAGTTGTCATTGAGCTCGGAGAAAGATGAACCTAAAGTTCAGTTGGTGAATTGCTGGAGGTTGTGTTGACAGCTTCAGGAATTGATTCTAGGATACATACAGGGTTATAAGGTTTCTCCACAGGTCAGTGAATTTTTTATTTTTAGTTTTGTGTGCGTGTGCATATGCGTGTGCGTGTGCATGTGTGTGTGTGTGTGTGTGTGTGTGTGTGTGTGTGTGACCTTGGATGCCAGAAACATCATCAGCACTCCTTAGAGCTGAATTCAGAACATTGATGACCACCAAATGTAGGTTTTGGGAATTCAACTCTGGTCCTCTGCATCTCTGCATCTATGCATCTCTCCATCTTCCCTCTTTGAATCGTACCTCTAGGGTTTTACTTTTGTGTTGTATATACATACACAATTTTATATGTTTCTATAAAATCTAGAACTACAAGTAAGAGAAAAATGTCCTCTTTTTTCTTCAGACTGGCATAATTCCCTCCATACAATTATCTCCTATTGAATTCCTTCCTTCTTTGTCTCTCTTTTCACATGTACCGTTTACCTTTTACTGGGTAATAGTTCTCCATCAGGATGTGAAGAAATTGAGCCTTAAATGAAAGGCAGTGTGCCCAACACACTGGCCCTTCCTCAGTGGTAC
>JADRCD010228227.1:4106-14361 GCA_019843815.1 Montemys delectorum | reverse complement strand
TCAATGTCCAGTTTGGTAGCTCTTCCTGCTTAACAGGCATGACTTTCTTTCCCCTTCACTGATACCACTGAGGCCATCTTAGAATCCTTTGTGTCCATTTCTAGTCTTTGTGAATGAACGAATCTGAGACATTTTGTTATAGCAGTCATGACAACCAAGACAGCTGAAAGAGGGATAGCTCCCACTTTTCTAATTAAAGTACTGCGATGGTTTGTATATGCTTGGCCCAGGGAGTGGCACTATTATTAAAAGGTATGACCCTATTGGAATAGGTATGGCCTTGTTGGAGTAGGTGTGGCCATGTTGGAGTAAGCGTGTCATTGTGGGAGTGGGCTTTAAGACCTTCATCCTAGCTGCCTGGAAGCCAGTATTCTGCTAGCAGCCTTCAGATGAAGATGTAGACCTCTCAGCTCCTCCTGCACCATGCCTGCCTGGACGCTGTCATGCTCCCGCCTTAATGACAATGGACTGAACCTCTGAATTTGTAAGCCAGCTCCAACTAAATGTTGTTTTTATAAGAGTTGCCATGGTCATTGTGTCTCTTCACAACAATAAAACCCTAACTAAGAGGATTAAGGGCACAACTAAGATCAAACTACATAAATACTATTGGAACACAACATGATACTTCATAAATGCAATATAATGCTTATGTTTTTAAGTTAGGGAAACTAGAAGGGCTGTGGAATCTGAAAGCTAGGGTAATAGCAAATAGACTGGTTCATGGGTAAACACTGGAGCCAAAATCAACTGTGTCCTAGGGTCATACTTCAAACTTTGTGAGCACACTAGTCAAGACAATAAGAAGATGACAGGAGCCCTAAGAGCCACCTTTCTCTTAGGGGCATAACCTAGTTTTACTTTAGCCCCAGAGGAATATTCGAGAAAATGAATAAACAGATGTGAGTCAATTCTTTGGTTTCTCTTAACTAATAAGAAAAAAAAATAATGAAAATGAAACAAAGAATAAAGAAAGAGTTGAAGGAATTGAAAAAAAAAAGAAAAGAAAAGAAAGTTGAGGACAAATTGCTCCAGGAGATTTGGCAAAAAGAAAAAAACAAAAAGGTTACAGGTGACAACTGAGAGAGGCAACAGCAGCATTCTGAAGACAAACTCTTGCCTCAGGTCCAGCAGCTGAAGCATCTTTCCAAAAGACACAAATGTGAACACAAGAACTCCACAGTCATGCAAGGGAAGCTTCTCAAGCTCATGACAAATGACCTGTGTAGAAAAGAAAAGGGTAAACTGTAGCACAATACTGAATAGGGTCAAGTAGGAGCTCAGTGGGAGTCAGCACTGGGCGGGCCTCCCCTGAACAACCTGAACTAGGAAAGTGGTACCTGGGAGGCTTGGGGACATTTCAAGGAGAAAAGTAGGCAGCACTCGAAGAGGCACTGCCGTCATGAGTTTGGTGTGCCCGCCTTGTTTGGGAAGTTCTTGTATTGTGGGAAGTGAACTGAGAAGCTCATTCAAGCTTACACATAAATGTAGTTGGCAGAACACAAAATAAAACATGATGTAAAAATCCAAAAGCCTCGTGGCTGAGGGGAGAAAAAGCTTCACTCTGGGGTTGCTGTTGAGCGGGACAGGTGATTGGAATTCCTCTCCGGATATTTCTGTCTTCTTTTCCGAGGCTCAGTAGTAAGGATTTGTAGTTTTTCTGGGTGAGTGACAAACACTTTGAAGATCACTGGAACTATTTTTATGTAGGAGTTGGATAACAGGTTACCCATCTGTCACTCTCTGGGCATGCAATAGGGCCAACCACCACCGTACAACTCTGCATGTAGGAAAATGTCTATTCCTTTCAATGGGAATAAGAATTCTGTGAGCAAAGTAGAGTTGACTGGGGAGAACCCTTGTTACAGGACAAAGCAGAAACTGACCCTGGCCATTCTCATCTCTACTTCATCATGTCTGAATGGTAAGAAAGAGAGGGAGGGAGGGAGAAAGAGAGAGAGGAAGGAAGGAAGGAAGGAAGGAAGGAAGGAAGGAAGGAAGGAAGGAAGGAAGGGAAAATTAGATGTTGAGGTAAATGCTTGCATTCCTGAGTCCTGCTGGCCAGATAGCCTACCCTATGCAGTAAGCCTCAGTCCCAGACAGAGTTTCCCTGTCTAAGAGAAAACAAATCAAACCAACCAAACAAAAAACAGTCAGTTTGTAGAGATGACTGAGCAGTTAAGGGTGAGTACTGCTCTTCAAGAGAACTGGATTTGGTTCTCAGCAGCAACATAGGGCAGCTCACGACCACCTATAATTCAGGCTCCAGGAAGATCTGATGCCATCTTTTGGCCAGTGCAGGTACTACATCCATATGTGTGCATGCACACACATATATGCACATGAAAAGGGAGGGGGATGTTAGGAAGCAGTTTTACAAAATATTGGCAGCTATCTCAGAGTCTCCATCTCAAGACTCAGGGGCTCATGTGGGTCACACCTCCATTTTTCTTGAGTGAACAATGCTACATATTAACAAGAAGCCACTGTGTGACTAAGGCATAGAGTTGTCCAGGTGGCTTGAGATATCCTTATAGCTTCCGATGACTCATGATGACATGTTCTTCTCTTTATTTGTATTTAATATGTAGGCACAAAAGGTACAAATTATTCTCTAGAGGACCAAGCACTTGGCAGAGGGTAAAGGAGGAAACTGGCTACCTAAAGCCCTGTTTTCAGAGTTGGGGATCCGGCCAAGTACAAATAGCTCAGATTGTCCCCACCAATCTTTAAACGCAGATGATAAAGTAAGCCTGAGAAACACCAGGAATAATTGTTTTACAAAGACCTTCCTAGGTTTTGTCTCTTTTTTTTTAATCACAAAATCAACAGTGAGATTTGCAAGTGGCCAAATAAATATTGAAATGTATACCTGCCTGCGAAGAGCCCAGCTAGAAAGTACACATAGTTCTCATCTCTCTGCTCAAGTATCCCAAAAGAAAGCCTAGGTCAGTGCTGAACACAACAGACTACTGAATAAATGGCTGAAGAAAGAAATTTGCTTTCTTTCTGTTTCTTTCTTTTTCTTTTTCTTTTTTTAAATTATTAAAAAAAGCAGTACACAGGGCCAGGTACATGAGTGCAAACCTTCGGTGCCAGCACTTGAGAGAAGCAGGTGGGTCTCTGGGAGTTCAAAGCTAGCCTTCACTAAATATCCAAACCCTGTCTCAAAAACAAAACAAACACATCCCCACAGTGCACTCCACAGCCATGCGGCCTATAACTTATTCTTTCTTGATAAGAAGCTAACTAACAATAAAAGCTCCAGAAAGGGGAGGAAAAATTCTCCAGGGTTAGAAAACAGTAGAAGGGAGAAACTGCTCTCTCTGACTGGGGAACCACACACTGTCATGGGAAAGGTTAAGCCTGGCCTTTATAGATGACATTTGCCACATTCTCGCTGAATGGTGCCTAGTATTGTTGGAACTCCTAAAATACAGGAAATAAACATTGATAATAAGAGCAAACAAATGCAAACTACCTAAAAAAAAATAATGTAAGGCAAATCTCCCAGTTTAAGAATAGTTAGTCTTAGCTCTTTGCTCTCTCTTTGGGCTAGCTTTAAAAATGTGTTCTCTCTGTCTGGATAGTATGGATTTATGTGAGGACCCCACAGCCCAGGGCACTAGAAGAGACAACCGTAAGGAATACTCAAAAAGGCAACGTGAGAGTTAACCCCTCTGCAGTCCACCAAGCCACCACTCACTCGTTCAGTTTACTTGGTGCTCTCTTTTAGCCTTCTGCCCTGCCCTCAGTGGCGTATAGTTGCTAGGGAAACAAGGAAGGGTGGTGGATACAGCAAGGATGAGGAAAGGATTAGAGAATCCAAACATCGGGTGAAGTTTATTTAGGAGATAGGAAGTGAAAAAATGTACTCCAGCAATTATAATGGCAGCTCTCGTGGAATCTAGCAGTCTATAAATAGACATGCTAGAGGCTCAACACTGTCTTCCTGCTGGACTTTAGAAGCCTTCAAAGACTGTTGAACCTGGCTGGGGAGAAACGACTTCATGGAGTATGCCGTGAAACATGGACTTCAATTTACTGGTAAGCGCTTAAGCCAGTATCTGGATTGTTTATCACCCATGCACATCTCTCCTTCTCCCGGCGGTCCCTTTCCCTTGGGAAATCAAAGATTCTTTTGATATCCACAAGAGGATTAGACAATTATCACCACATCAGCCCGGTCCAGCCAGTCCCATCACCAAGTTGAACCTCTGTTATTATTTAATTAAGTACCATCCCAGAGTCTTAAGTTCTTTCAGATCCAGTTTTTGTCCAAGTCCTATGGCCCAGAGGGAAGGACAGCACAACACCTGGAGATCTGGTTTGCCTGTTCCGGCAATGTGAGTGGGTGGCTGAAGGAAATGACGTGGTACAAAGTCTACTGCAGATTATCATCCACTTAGTTCAGCTAACAAACACTTAGGGAACCCTTAAAGTTAGCCAAATTGTTCCTCCATGAGCAATGAACAGCACCTTTTTAAATTTTGCGCTTTATTATTTTATCTGTATGGGTGTTTGCCTGTACACATGGCTGTGTTCTGCACGTGTCCAGTGCTCACAGAGGTCAAAACATGTGAGTAGATCGCCTGGAAAAAGAGTTATAGATGATCGTTAGCTGCCTTGAAGATATGGAATAGAACCCAGAATAGAATTCTCTAAAAGAACAGCTGGTGTTCTTAATGATGAATAATCTCTCCAGACAAATAGTGATTGGATTTTTGCCTGCGTGTGTGTGTTTTGTTTTTTGTGTCTTCACGTTTTTAAGACATACCAAGACCCGCAGATAGAGACCAGACCTTCGTGATCATCTACGTTTGTAAGACAGATGGGTGGGGTTCTCCAGCACAATGTAAAACTGAATCATTGCCTAGGAGTCACATAGGGAGCCGTCATGTGCTGTGGAGGTGTCAGAATTCAGAGAACTTCCCCAGTTGGCAGTGGGGGTTGGGGGGTAAAGTAGGGTGTGGTGTGGGGGAGCATCCAGCTTTAGACAGAGATCCCATGAAAACAACTCTTAAAAGATGGGTTGGCGTCTGAGCTGTAGGAGAAGGAGAGAAGATGGAGAGGAAGGAAGTTAACATTTGTTTCCAGACCTAGAAGAACCAGCTAGGACCACCTGGGAAAACAGGAGAAGGCTGAGCCTTCTTTCGCTTTGAGAGCTGTTCTGGGCTGCAGCCACCACAGCACACGTGCCTGCCCTTGCTTTGTGGAGGCAGGAAGCTGTTGAAACCTGAAGCCTCCAGCTGTGTCTTCCTCAGCTCACTTTCACCCCCAGCCCTTTTCCCTTCCAGGGTAGATAATCTGCTCTCTGGAAGTGACTCACCATGAAGTGCAAATTACCAATATTGACACAGCAGGTTACCTCTGAGCAGACTGTGAACTTTGTCAGCTATACAGCCTCCATGGGAATCGGTGAGGCTAGAGGGCAGTCTGCAGGGATTCTCAGAATAGGGACTGAGGGCTGTTGAGAGGGAGTGGATCTACTCTCCTTCTCTTGTGATTGTGCTGTTCACGTCACTAAATGCATAGTTTTGTTTAAAGAGGATCTTTTTCCCTAACCCAGTTTATGGAATCAAACCTGGATAGCCAGTGCTCTTAACCACTGAGACATTTCTCCAGCCCCACATTTAAGCTTTTGAAGGTCATTGCTGTTCATCTGGCTTATCTGTATGTACATCAAGTGCTTAGAGCCAGGGCCTTGGCCACAGTCAACACTCAAAAAAATGCTGTTAGTCAACTATTTAATGGATTGTGTCTGCTTATGGTGCCCTGTAGCACAGAGCTGACAAACAGAAGGAAAGAATAGGAGACAAGAAAGCCAGAAACTTAAAAAAAAAAAAAAAAAGCACAACTTTATTTTACATGATGCTTGCCTTTGTTATTAGAATAGTTTAAATGAAAAGAATTTTAAAAAAAATTTTTTAAAAGAATTCTTAATTCTCCCTGAAAGATCAGTTTTGTTGACATGGCTCTGCAAACTCATCTCCAGGTTTTTAAAGCTATCTTATATCTATACATGAGATGTATGTGTTTAAGAACATCAAAAAAGCACAAACTTAAAAATAAGGATTTAATATTTTATAAGTGTTTTTGAAAGGTAAAAACTCAAGGCCAAGTGAAGAGAATGAGCATTTATGGAATCCTCAGCCACAAAAGGGACGTTTTTACTACACCCCTCCCCCAACACTGCCTCATGAACTCACAGAAGCAGCCTAAGGCCAAGTCAGCATCCCTGCTTAGAGAGTCATGGGGCTCCCCAGTCTCCAGGCCTAGCTGAAGAGCTCTTAACAGTCTAGGGACTTACGTGTCAGGGAGAGGTCATTTTGCTTAAGAGTGGCCCCTGGCAAGGCAGCTAGACTCCAGTAAATGGTTTCACACCCATACATGGATAGTTCAAATTGGACTCAGCACATTTTATAAACATATACATGTATGTATAAAATAATTAAATAGTACATAAAATTGGTAAGGGATGGAAATATGGTGGCAGGGGATCTGAAAGGGTTGAGAAGAGGAGTAGGGGTGAATATGGTCAAAATACACTGTACACATGTATGAAATTTGTGAAAAATTAATAGAAAATATATGTTAACCATTTATAGCCAGGCAGCATGGTGAAAGCCTTTAATTCCTTTAATCAGGAAGCAGAGGCACATGAGTGTGAGGCTAGCCTAGTCTACAGATCTAGAATAGCCAGGGCTAAACAGAAGAACCCTGCCTTAATAACAACAACAACAACAACAAATTCATGACCATCTTGCTGGGCAATAACATATTTACTTCCTTTTATTCTTTTACGTGGCTATCTAATGATCTAGCACCTAGATATACCAGGAAACTCTCTTGCTGGACATCAAGTTGGTTCCAACTTTTCACTAGGACTTTTAAAAGCACAACAAAAGATATCTTTGTTGCTAACTCTATGTGCTCATTGTTTACTCTTACAAGGAAAAATATTTATCACCATTATTCAGAAGTCACTGGTAATATTTACTGAGTGTGCCCTGTGCCCGGCACTTTACAAAGCACCATTTAATCCTCCGCTGGACCCTATTATTTACAGACAAGGAAAATAACTTTAGAGCCACTGAGTGATTTGCTGGAAATTACTGGGGCTCATGTCTTGTTAAAGCCTTTGATCCGGGTTGCCAAACTGTCTTCTGATTTTAGTATGCTCTCAGGAATAACTTCAAACCTGTCCCTTCAGGCAAACCTTCCACTAAGGAGCGACTGCAGCACTTCCTTTAGAGATTGATTCCCGCACGTTATCAATCTGTTCATGTTTCTTCATCCCAGACCTTTGTGATAGTGCCTTTACCTCATGACCTTGTGATAGTTCAATTGTCTTATACTGCCAGGCAGTGAGAGGCATTTTGACTCAGTTTATGACTGAACTGTGTTCCAGACAATAGAGGCTCAGAGTTCTAAAACAAAAGTTTGAGTACCGACTTCATCTCCTTTCCTGGTGTTGGATCCTTGTGCAGATCAATAGTCTTACCTGAGCCTTCACTCACACATAGATGGCAAACATAACATTGAGCTAACTCATCTCCCAGATGGCAAAATGAGATGAAAAATTAAAAGGGCTTTGCCAGAAAGACCAGCACGAATGTGAGGTACTATCAACATCACGATCATCCTTAAAGGCATTTTCCTTAAATATACCTTGCTTTACGGGGCAGAACCAAACTACTTCTAAAAAATGTTTTATGTGTAAGGCAAACATTTTATCTGAATCCATGGAGAACAAAGAGCATCAACTTTTATTTCTTTTACTCATATCTGCTGGTCAAAAGGGCGGGGAGGCCTTGTTTTCTTAGACCAATAACCAAGAGAGACAGCAGGCTGACCCTGAGAGATGTGGGTGACTCTGTACCTAAATCGAATCAGCTCTCTTGGTGAGTATGAAACCAGTGAGCACAACAAGCAGATCAAAGAATGGCGAGAGACCTTCTCCTTGCAGCAAGTAAGGAGACACCGACATGCTCTCCCCAGACAAGGGAAGGGGCCTATACAAACGCATATAGGAAATGCATAGAGGAGTAAAGACATGTGTGAGCATGGTGAGTTAAAGGTGACAGAGAAAATGTCCAAAGAGGAAAGCTAATGGACATAATCACCTATGGGCATGCTCAGTGCATACTCTAGAATTTTAATTCATTCGTGTGTGTGCGTGTGTGTGTGTGTGTGTGTGTGTGTGTGTGTGTACACTTGTCTGTATGTGCACAATGTGCATGCAGCAACTTGGAAGGTCAAAAGAAAGTAACAGATCCCCTGGAACTGGAGTTATTGGCAATTATGATCTTATGATCTGCCCTATGTCGGGGCTGGGAACTGAACCTAGGTCTTCTCCAAGAGCCGTTCCTGACCTCGGAGGCCTTCAGTTTAAATTCTAATAAGCCCAGTGTACTCCAAGTTACCTAGGTCAGATGGACTCGATGGTCTTGGCTGCTTTCTCCTAAGATTCTCCAAAGGTCTGCGCTGAAACAAAGAGAAACACTAACTTTGACTGAAGCCTTCCCCTCCAGGAAGCCGTAGATCTTTGTCCCTAAAGGAGCCTACCTGACTTAATGCAAAGATCCGGAGAATAAAAAATGGAAGAGAAGAGTTGGGGAACACAATCCTGCAAGTGCTCAGTCCCCAAATAGCAAGAACATTAGCATTTTCAATACACAAAAGATGTCAGAAAGAAAAAGGAAGGAAAGGAAGAAGGAAGGGAGGGAGGGGGAGGGAGGAGGAAGGAAGGAAAGAAGGAAGGAAGGAAGGAAGGAAGGAAGGAAGGAAGGAAGGAAGGAAGGAAGCATAAACCAGAAAACAATGAACCATGGTATTGAGAGACATTGGCTTGGAATATTTCCTAAGAAGCCATGAGCTGACACTCAGAAGAAACTGGATGCCTCTAGTCACATCTCAGTGCCTACATCAAGAGGAGGGCACACTGGGGAGTAGAACAGGGGAACAGAACCAGACTTATAAGGTGAATGGGCTGAGGTCATAGTTAATTGGGTAAAGCACTTGCCACATAGTCGTCAGGACCTGGGTTCACATCCCTGCATCCCATACAAAGCCAGTCATACCATGTCTGTGTTGCCAGTCTCCTCAGTGAAAGGGCAGATGGGAACAGGAGAATTCCCAGAAAGTCCTGAGCTAACTAGCATGTTGTATGCAGGAGAGAGAAAGAGAGAGGTCAAAGGCAATGAGCAATACCCAAGGCTGTCCTCTGACCTCTTTATATATGGAGTAAAATGTGAGCACTTGAATTTATACACATAAGTGTACATTCACACACATAAATGCATATGCCATATGTACACCATACAAACACAGACAAAAATAATAAACAGAGATGAAATGAAAAGAAAGCATTCGGGCAGGTAAATTGGTCCTGTGTAGAGACTTCAGTTCTATAGTTCTCAGCAGTTCTCTCTCACACACACACATCACTTTCTTCTCTGGCTGGAAACATGCCTCACCCGTCCCCCATGACCCTGAACTTCGGAACACTACAGGTTTTCCCTGAAGGAACCAAAGAACAACTTCTAACTCCATCAACTTGCTCTTCAAGCTGATGTGGCTTCGAAAACATTTCACCCCTCTACACAACCCACTGGGAGGCAAAGGCTCTGTTGGAGAGGCCATGGATATTACTCACAGGTCTGGGGTCTTGAGAAAAGTCTATGCAGAGAGGTTTAATTCGTAAATTTAATTTCTGCTGGCTAATTAGTCTTTCCTGAATGAAACCAAAGAGAAAGAGAAGAGAGGAGAGGAGAGGAGAAAGAGAGAGGGGGGGGGGGGTTTAATCTAGTGCAGGCTTTGAAACAAAGCAGAAGATTAAAGCTAACTTCTCAGGAAGAATTCTGAGAGTAGCACAAAGAAAATTGGATAACTAATATTAAACCATGACATGTCTGAGAGGAAAAAAAAAACACTTAAATTCTTTCTAAATGAAACTATTCTCTCCCTAATTTCTTAAAGATGTATCCTTCCCAAAGGGTCAATATGAAACTTGTGGATTTCTTTTTCATCCTCTATATAAGTCAGAGAGCTAAATATCAATTCACTGACAAACTTGTTAGCATTTTGTCTAGGCTCCACCCCACAGTTACCTGGCAACAGCCAGGTGTGCCTGACTCACTATAAAAAGATGACTACAAGAGGGGTCACTGCTTGACCCCTCTGCTCTCTCTTGCCTTCTTGCTCCCATTGTCCTCTCTCCTCTCTCTTCACATGCTCATGGCCAGCCTCTACT
>JADRCD010228226.1:0-34310 GCA_019843815.1 Montemys delectorum | reverse complement strand
TGTGTGTGTGTGTGTGTACATGTGTGTGTGTGCATGTGTGTGTGCATGTGCATGTGTGTGTGTGTGTGTGTGTGTGTGTGTGTGTGTATGTGTGTGTATGTCTTTTCTTTTGTTTTGCTTTGCTATATAGTTACAGAACCAGCCTAGGGAGTGGTGCTACCCAGGCTGGGTTAGTTCAATTAAGCATCAAGGTAATCCCCCACAGACATGCCAGTCTGATTTAAATACTTACTCATTAAGACTCTCTTCCTCCAGGACCATTCTCTACTATGAGTATTTGATACATTTTATATGTATAAAACTGGGTTTATTAAAATTGCTTACAAGAACATGATGACTCAAACAGAGCTGTCTCACCAAAATGCCCATCTGTGGTGAGGGAAATGATGCATGAAGGCTTCTAGCTCCCTGAACAACTTGCAAGAGATTTCTATCTATCATCAATGATTCAAGGCTTATATAAATTTTCAAGGTACTTTTGTACCTTGAAAATTTGTGACTTCCCAAAATCTTGTAAGACTCATGAGATTCTTGAGCCTAGTAAATATTTCATTACCTTCCTAAATCTCATGAACTTCCTCTCTCCTTTAAGGGAAAATTTTTCAGAATGGTGGAGATAGCACAGCAGCTATTTTTCTCAGTATTTTGTCATAATAACAAAAAACTTACTCATATGCTCTGAAAATAGTTTAAAACTGTTACAGAACAACAATAGCATAATTTACATCTAAGAAGGTTGCTTACTGCTAAAGTATGAGGACCTGAATTCAAATCCCCAGGCAACATGTAACACTAGGTGCTGTTATACATATCTATAATTCAGAATTCCTAGGACAAAAGGGAAATTAAAGAATATTCCAATTTGGGTTCTTATATGCTGGCTACTACCCTGGTTACACAGAGGTTAAGAAAAAAAAAAAAAAGAGGACTCAAACAAGTTGGAAGGTGAAAACTAAGAGCTGAAGGTGCCCTCAGACCTCAATACACATACACACACATACACAAAACATACACACATTCACACAAAAACACACAATCATCAATGTGCACATAAATACAATACAGGGAACATAATAGTTGAGCATAATCGCTGTGGAAAATTAAATGGTATAACTAAGAATGAGAGGATCCATTGCAGCTCTGTGAAGGTCTTGTATATACTGCTTCAGTCTCTGTAAGTTCATATAAGCTATCACTGTGTTAATTTAGGAGTTCTTACATTTTGTTGGCCTCCATCCACTATGGCTCTAAGATTTTTTTCTGCTCCCTCTTCTAGGAGACTCCAAGAGCACTGAAAGATTTGATGGAGACATATTTCTAGGGATCAGTGCTCCAAGGTTACTTAGTCTGCATAATATCTGGCTGTGTGTCTGTTTTGTTGTTATTATTCTTGGTCTTGTTGTTACTGTTATTGCTTTTAAGCAATAGTATTTAGTTTTATCCTAAATTCCTAGGTTATCTAATCCTTATTTCTTGGTCTCCAACCAGTATCAGTTATGGGTCTAACTTGTAGCATGTGAGTTAAGTCAAATCACAGATTACTTGGTTACTCCAAGAAACATTTTGACACCATTGGCCTAGCACATTGAAGGGTTTTGGGCTAAATTGTATCTATGATTCTCCTTTTGTAGTTTTCAGAGTACCTTTCTGTACCAAAGTTGCTAGGGATAATAAAAGATTTATACAGGCACCAACTCAACGTTTCTGTGTTCAGTGAGTCCTGTATGTGCTATCTTTAGCAATGGGCCCTTGACATCAGATAGTGAAAAACAACCTATAACAGCCTAGGTTATAATGAGGATTCTTGCCTATTTCACCCACAACTCAATTCGATATATAACTTATTCCCAGTATTGAAAGACTCATTTGATATCAAGAGATGGCAAGTTGGGACTCTGTTGCCCTGATTATTTGCCCTTGATCATTTAGACTGTCTTTATGTATGTACTTATTTTAGGAACATTCTATTGTCATAGGCTTCCATACTATTTTATAAATGGCTATTAATTTTATCTATCTCTCCCAATATTCCTTTTTTGCCTGCCATTCCCTTCCCATCTCATTTGATTATCCTGTTCCAGTCTCCTCACTCATCTATATCTATTCTATTTCTATTTCCTAATGAGATCTCTGTGTCCTTTATTTTATACAAAACCTCATTTTTGACAACTAAATAACATTATATTATGTACATATACCACTACTTATCTTTATCTATTATTTTATTGAGGGTCATTTGGGTTATTTTCAATCTATACCTATCATAAATAAAGCTGAAATAAACACTGCTGAGCAAATGTCTCTATGGTAAAAATCATATATTTGGGGGATGTACACCTAAGAGTGGTATAGCTGGATCTTGGGCTAGATCAATTCCATCTTTCCAAGAAACTGCCATACTGATTTTCATGGTGTTCATAAAAGTTTGTACAGCTGGGCTGGGGAGGTGGCTCAGCGGGTAAGAGCACTAACTTCTCTTCCGAAAGTCCTGAGTTTGGATCCCAGCAACTACATGATGGCTCACAACCAGCTGTAATGAGATCTGACACCCTCTTCTGGTGTGTCTGAAGACAGCTACAGTGAATTACCCCAGAGCAAGCAGGACTGGAGTTCAACTCCCAGCAGTCACACACATGATAGCTCACAGCCATCTGTACAACCATAAATAAAATAAAACTTAAAAAAAAAATTTGTACTCTTGCCAGCAATGAGTGAGTGCTCCCTTACTCCACATCCTTGACAACATGAGCCGTCACTTGTTTTATTGACCACAGCAAATTTGACAGGTATAACATAAAATCCAAGAATAAATTTGATTTCCATTTCCTAGATGAATACAGGGACATTTTCTTTTTGTTTTGTTTTGTTTTGTTTTTACATTTATTTATTTATTTTTATTAGATATTTTCTTTAAGAACATTTTCTTAAGTGTTCCTCAGCCATTGTAATTTCCTCTTCAGAGTACTCTCTCTTTACATCTCTACCCCATTTTAAAATTTGACAATTTATTTTCTTGATATCTTGTTCTTTTGACCTCCTTAAGTATTTTGACTATTACACCATTACTAGATGTGTAGTTGATAAAAGTCTTTTTCCATACTCTAGGTTGCTACTTCATCAAAATACCAGTAACCTTTCCTGTGCAGAAGGTTTAAAGTTTTATTAACTCTCATTTCTTAATTGTTGATCTAAGTGTCTGTGCTAATCGTGTCCTGAGAAGGCTATCTCTACCTGTGCCAATGAGTTCAAGATTATTTCCAACTTTTTCTTTTCTGTCAGGCTCAGTGTATCTGTCATTTTGTTGAAGTCTTTGGTCTATTTGGAAGTGAGTTTTGTGAAGGGAGTCTTAGTGTTCTATTGCTGTTGAAGAGACTACAGGACCACACCAAGGTTTTTGATGACAAACATTTAAACAAGGCTTGCTTACAATTTCCAAGATTTAGTTCATTATTAGTATTGCAGAATCCCTGATGTCAAACAGGCAGACATGGTGTTAGAGAAGGAATTGAGACTTCTACATCAGGATCTGCATGCTGCAGGAAAAGAGAACCACTGAGCCTAGCTTGGACTTTTGAAACCTCAAAGCCCACCACCTCCTAATCCTTTGAAATATTGCATCATATTTTGTCTTCAATTCCTGAGATTCTCTCCTTCATCTCTTGTATTCTGTTGATGATGTTTGCCTCTGAGGTTCCTGTTCAATTTCCTACATTCTTTATTTCCAGGTCCTCAAGTTTGGGTTTTTTGTTTTTGTTGTTATTATTATTATTATTATTATTATTATTATTATTATTATTAATTCTATTTCCACTTTTAAGTCTGAAATTGTTTTATTCATTTCCTTTCACTGTTGGTTTTTGTTTTCATTGATTTCTTTAAGGAATTTATCTGTTTCCTCTTTAAGGACCTTTATCTTTTTCATAAAGGCTCTTTAAAGGAAGGACTTTGTCTTATGCTTCAGCTGTGTGGCAGCACTCAGGGCCTGCTGTGATAGGGTTGCTGGGCTCAAATGGAGATATATAGCCATTATTGATTGTTTTTAAGTTGTTTTCTAGGCATCTGGTGTAGGGACTATTTTAATTGTAGGTGCTGAAGTCTCTCTTGTCTTTATAGGTATGTATATTGTTCCTTGGTTTCTGTTGCCCTCTCCAGTTAGTGGTTAAGAGAGTATTTTTACTGTTTGTTGCCTTGTACAAGTTCTTCTGGGATCACGATAGATGCAGTGCCTGGGAGGTCCAGTTCAATCGTGTTTATAGGTTGACACTTAGGAATGGATATAGCTTGAGGAGGTCGACATAGGGGAGGAAAACAGGGTCTTTCCCCAAATTCTGCTTAGTCTCCTGGGAATTGAGGCACACAATGAGGAAAAGACACAGCAGAAAGACTGGTATACAGCTTTGGATGAGACTGAGGGTTTAGATTTGGAGGAATCAAGGGGAGAATTTCTCCTACTTGATTCCCTGGCCAGAGTGTGCTGTGGGTTTCCAAGGAGTGCCTGCTGAAGTTATGGTCTCACACAAAGCAAAAAGGAGGGGATAGGATTTTAAGAGGAGAAAATATGTGTTATCTATTGAAGCTAAGAATTGAGATTAAAGGGAGGTTGCCATAGGTGTTCGATGTAGAGTTGTGCATGAAACTAGGGAATTTTACTTGGAGGAACACAGGGAGAGGTAAAGATCTACAAGTACCCTATCTGTTTCCCTGGATGGAGTGGCCTTTATATAAGTTGATATTTTAAAGCAAACTCACACACTATGTGTGAGTGTGTGTGTGTGTGTGTGTGTGTGTGTGTATCTCTTATATTACCTGAAAAAATAGATATTATTCCCATTTTGTATTGACATCAAAAGAATCAAAGGACCTAAATGATGTTCACACACTCCTTCATCTGTTAAAAATATTACTCTTTCCCTCAACTGAAAAGTGGATAAAGAAAATGTGGTACCTTTACACAATGGAATTCTCTGCAGCTATTAAAAACAAAGACATCATGAATTTTGCAGGCAAATGGATGGAACTTGAGAATGTCATCCTAAGTGAGGTAACTCAGTCCCAATAGTGTGTACTCACTGATAAGTGGATATTAGTCATAAAATATAAGTACCATGTTAACACTCCACAGATCCAAAGAAGCTAAAACAGGAATAAAGGCCAGAGCAAGGAAGCCTGAATCTCACTTAGGAGGGGGAATAACATAGTCATAAGAGGCAGATAAAGGGAGGGAACTAGAAAGAATCAGGAATAGGGAGGGGAAAGGGGTGTCAGGATCATGTGTGGGGAAGGATAGAAGAGACAGCTAGATGACAATGAAAATGAATGGAAATCTGCAACTGGCAGGAATGAGGAAGTGTGGGGGCATCCCCAGGACAAGACAGAAACCTGGGATAAAGGAGCTGTCCAAGATCAATGGGCATGACCTTAGCTGTGGCTTCCTACATTTGAGATGTAAAACCTATAGCTAGACAGAAATATAACATGATACATCATGTAGCTAGACAGGAACCCCAGTGGAGTGTTAGAAACACCAACCTGCCAATGTAACTTACATTTTTTTTTTTATTTTTCGAGACAAGGTTTCTCTGTATAGCCCTGGCTGTCCTGATACTGGAGCAGACCAGGCTGGCCTTGAACTCAGAAATCTGCCTGCCTCTGCCTCCCAAGTGCTGGGATTAAAGGCATGTGCCACCACTGCCCAGCCCAAAGTAACTTTCAACCTTAAATTTATCCTGTCTACAAGAAATTCAGGCACGGGGGATTGAGCAGAAACTGGGGGAATGGCCAAACAATAACCAGCCCAACTTAAGATCCATTCCATGGGTAAGCATCAATCCCTAACACTATTAATGATTCTCTGTTATACTTGCAGACAGGAGCATGCTGTCCTTTATGAGGCTCCGCCCAGTAGCTGAGTTATACAGAAACAGGCACCTATAACCCAAAGGTGAATGGAATTTGGGGACTCTTATGGAAGAATAGGAGGAAGAATTACAGCTCTGAAAGGGATATGAACTCCACAGGAAGACCAGCAGAGTCCAGAAATCTGAACCCTTGGGGCTCTCAGAGTCTGAATCACCAACTAAATAACACACACAGGATAGACCTAGGCCTCCCTGCTCATATGTTACAGATGTGCAGCTTGACCTTCATGTGGGTCCTGAACAACTGGAGTGTGGGCTATCCCTAAAACTATTTTTTATATATATTGTTTGTATATTGTTTGGGATATGTTCTTCTTGCTGGGTGGCCTTGTCTGACGTCAGTGGGAGAGAAAGTGCCTACATCAAAGAGATTTCATGTGCCAAGGTAGGAGTCATACACAGGAGAGCTCCCACCTGCTCAGAGGAGAAGAGGAAGGAGAAATAGGGAAAGGATTATGGGAGGGGCTAACCAGGAGAGGTATAACGGGCAGGATATAAAGTGAGTAAGTAAAAAATAATAACAATGAAGTTAAACTTAGAACAAATAATATTATTCTTTGATACCACCAACTGAATACTGTCATGTTTATTGCCCCAACATATTAGAAGCTAACCTCATAAAATTGGGACAAGGAAAGACATTTCTGCAGTATTATATCACTTCTACAATAATTTCTTTTAAAAAGATAAAAGTATAATATCCAAGTGTCAAGCTAATATTTGACAAAATCATTTATGTCTTGAAATAGAAAAATAAAGGTGTCTTCTATAGTATTTGTTATTTTTTGTGCTTTGAGGGTGGGGCATGCATGAAGAAACAAAAGTTAAGGAACTCATGATTCAGTGTAAGGATATAAGGAGGCTTAACATGCTAATTCCTCGGTCTCCCAAAGCCAATATCATCTGTGTCTACTCCTTCATAGAAAATGCCTTTACGTGTTTCCTGGGAACTTTCCCTGGAGTAGACAGTTGGGATCAGAACCCACATGAACAAAGTATGAAGGGAGCAGATGTTTGATGCGATCCAGAGATGGCTCAGAGGTTAACAGCACTTACTGTTCTTGGAGAGCACCATGGTTTCGGACCTAGCACTCACATGGTGGCTTTCACCCACCCACTATTTCCAAACTATATGATGCTCTCTTTTGGCCTCAGAGGGCATTTGGATGGATACGGGATACATAGATTCATGCGAGCTCACACATATACCTACATAAAAGTGAGTAAAAGATACCAAGTGATTAAAGCTAATATATGTTACACAATTCCAAATGAAACCACTCAAGAAAGTTAAAACATCTCAGGTTTGAGAGCTTAAACTTTAACAAAATCTAAATCCTTAATCCTACTGCCTCCACTCGTTAATATTTTGGAAGTCCTGGTTTAGAAAGCATATAAAACTGAGCATTGTCCCTCATTACAATATCTCTAACACATATCATGGATGTTTCAGAGGCTGGATTCATTTTAACTGACCCCTGTACAAGGTTCATGGCACCAGAGTCACACGCCAAATCCCAGCTGGTTCAAGAAGCTTTACAGATGCAGAGCAAGAAGAAAATGGAATCATTGGAGCTACACCTATAAATATGATGTACGATGACAGGCTGTTCGGAAGTATTTATTATGTGAAAAATTGTTTTTTCACTTCTACCTCTGTATTTGAGTAACAGCCCCCAGAGCTCTCCGTCAATACCCTTTCACACATATAATTGTCACAGGGATGATACTGAGGATCAGCAAAGTCACCTTTGTCGCAGTAAGAATTTATTCTTATAAGCTTTACAAGAAGAGATAAATTGAGGACATATTTGGAGCAGAAGAGTAGTTTTTGCTTGTGAGGATCACTGTGATCTTTAGCACCCAAGGGACAAAAGAAAAAAGATAAGGACAAGCTACAAGTCCCATGATAAAAGAAAAGCAAAGGACAGTCAACAAGTTTCATGACCCATTCCATGATGTGCTCAGCCCAGACAGATGACCTAATTTCTGACCTCTCCTCCAAAGGCAGTCAGGTTATTATGACACTGCTCCTAGCTGCTGTTATTCTCTGAGTCTCTGTTTGCTAAAAGAGAACTGTAGTAATGTTTACAAATTTATAATGACCTCTATTGAAAGACTATCAGTTAATGAAAACAAGATCATAAGTCAAATCCTCTAAATGCTGAGACAAATGTGCTTCATAAAATTTTCTAAAAGTCCAAAGTAGTATGGCAAGAATACAACTGATTTGGTGCTCATTTTTTACATTTTTTATTAAATTTATTTTTTTCACTCCATATTCTATTCCTCCCCCATCCATCCTCCAAATGCTTCATATCCCACAACTCCTCCCCACCCCACCCCACCCTCATCTCCACTTGGATGCTCCTACCTACTACCCTACCTGACCTGTAAACTCCCTGAGGTCTCCAGTCTCTTGAGGGTTAGGTGCATCATCTCTGAATGAACACAGGCCCAGAAGTCCTCTACTGTATGTGTGTTGGGGGTCTCATATCAGCTGGTATGTGCTGTCTGGTATTCCAGTGTTTGAGAAATCTCAGGGTTCCAGATTAATTGACACTGTTAGGCCTCCTTCAAGATCACCCTTCTCCTCAGCTTCTTTCAGCCTTCCCTAAACCAGGGATCAGCTGCTACTACCCATTGGTTGAGTGCAAATATTTGCATCTGACTCTTTCATCTGCCTGTTGGGTCTTTTTGAGGGCAGTCATGTTAGGTCCCTTTTTCTGAGCACTCCATAGCCTCAGTAATAGTGTCAATTCTAAGGATCTCCTCTTGAGCTGGATCCCACTTTGGGCCTGTCACTGGAACTTCTTTTCTTCAGGATCCTCTCCATTTCCATCCCTGTAATTCTTTCAGACAGGAACAAATATGAGTCAGAGATGTGACTGTGGGATGGCAACCCCATCCCTCACTTGATGTCCTGTCTTCCTGCTGGAAGTGGGCTCTATAAGTTCCCATTCCCTACCGTCAGGCATTTCATCATGGTCCCTCCCTTTAATTCCTGAGAGTTTTCTACCTCCCAGGTCTCTGGTGCATTCTGAAGGTTCGGCTCAGCAAGCTCCTAGTTCCTGAGGTTGTCTGTTTTCATTGTTGATATTTCGTTTTACGTCCTTTTGATTTGGAAAACTTAACTATAAATGTTTGTCAATTTTTTAAATAAATTCATTTCTTATACAATACATCCTGAGGACAATGTTCATCTCTTTATTCCTCCCATCCCCCCTCAACCCCCTCTCCAGGGGATCCACTTCCCCACCATTTCCCTTCAGAAAGGAGTAGGCTTCTAAGAGGCAACAACCAAACATAACAAAACAAGATACAAAAAGACAGGCAAAAGCCTTCATTTTGATGCTGGAAGGCACTCCAATAGGAAGGAAAGAATCCAAAGAGCAGGCAAATCTTTCAGAGACATGCCTCTCCCACTCTTGTGACTCCAGTGATACCACCCCAATAGCCATAATGTATATGCAGAGGACCTGGTGCAAACACATGCAGGTCTCATGTTTACTGCTTCAGTCTCTGTGAACCCATGTGAGCCCTGATTAAGTGATTCTGTGGGCCATGTTCTCCTGGTGTCCTCTGTCTACCCTGACTCCTACAATTTCCTCCCATCTCTTCTGCATGTTTCCTGAAGCTCTGTGGGGGATAGACCCAATGGAAAACTTCAATTTAGACGCTCTCGTCACAAAATATGGGTCTCTGTCTGAACTTGCTCCCAACTACTGCCACAGAAAATTTCTCTGATGGCAGGAAAGAACGCTGGTCTATGAATATAGAAGAAAAATATCATTAAGAATCATGTCATTGATTTTTTTGGCAGTATTATTTGGTTCTACTCAACTCAAAATTTGTCAATTTTATGTTAATTTTAGTCATACATTATAATACAAGAAAGACCTTCCTGTCATATTTATATTCAAATAACAGTTTCAACATATTTAAAAACAAAACAACAAAATAAACAAAACAAAGATAGTTGATAAAGCATTTGCATTGTAAGCATGAGGTACTGAGTTTAGTTCTCAGAACAAAAGAATAAATCTTGCAAAGTGGCATGCTCTCCTAATTTCCACCACTGGCCTTTGGGAAGGTATAGAAAGAAGATGCCTCAGGCTCGTTGCCCTGCAATCCTAGCACACGTGATGAGTTCTCCACAACCACTGAAATACCTAATCTACAACACAAAAAGGTAAGCAGTCTCGCAGTCTCTGTAAAAGGGCATCCAAGGAAATTTCTTTTGGCCTACATGAATACAAACACACACACACACACACACACACACACACATTCACATACACACTCAAATGCTCCTATGGTGTATTGGCGTGGCTTTGAAATATTCTCCCAAGCAATGATCAATATAGGCAAACACTGAAGAATCATGAAATGAAATATTAGATCTGAAAAGTCTTAGAAATTATATTTATATCCTAAGACTTCCATAACAAATACCACAAATTTGATGTCTCAGAAACAATAAAAATTTATAGTCTCATACATGTGGAGGCCACAAGTCCGAATGACAGGTCTGCAGGTGCACTCTCTCTTTGAAATGCAGGGGGTCCAATCAATCAGTCCACTCTCCCTCCTGTCTTCCAGTGGATTGTAGAATTCCTGGATATTATTTGAACTGCAAATGCCATGCTTAAGTCTCTGCCTCTGTCTCCTTGACCTTCTCTGTCATACACGCCTGTCCTTGTGTCCTTCCTCCTCTTTTTATGATACCAGCCACACTGAATTCAGCATTCACCCTTTACAGCGTTATTTCATCTTGGCCAATTATTCCTGCAAACACCCTGTTTTCAAATGAAGCTATATTCTGAGGTTTCCGTTTTGTGGCCACAACACACATGCTAGGTGAGCATTTTGTCTTCTTTTTGCTGGTGGATCACAATTTCATCTTTATAAGAGGCATAAGTCAAACTAATATTTTCTAAGAAAACATATTTAACTTTGTGATTTGGTTTCTACTAAGATAAAATGCAGTCATAAATACATTAGAAACGTATGCTTTCACTAATAATCTTAGCACTTTTGGTGTATGCATGGTGTGTGTGTGTGTGTGTGTGTGTGTGTGTGTGTGTGTGTGTGTGTTTGTCTGCACCTGTGAACATGCACACATGTGTCTTTGCAGTATTCAAACACAACCCAAACTTTCATACACAGTAAATATACACTCTACCACTGAGCTACACTGGCAGCCCAGCAATCGTTTTCTTTAAAATTAGTTCCCTAAGAAGTAAATCAGAGTGTGATGACATGTGCCTTTAGTCTAAGCACTTGGGAGGCAGGCACCTGGTCTACAGAATCACTTCCAGGAGAGCCAAGGATAGACAGAGAAACCCTGCCTTGAAAAAAAAAATAACCTCTGCCAAAAAGAAGTAAATCAGGCACTTAGGGGGTCCTATATTATCTATTTTACATCACCTGAAATTTTCATTAATTACATTGCAACAGCCTCAAGTACTCTCCCCTGAAATGCTTGATGCTTATAAAATCTGACTTATGGTCACTTCACTATGTAGAGGAAGTACTGCCATGAAAACTGAGAAAGAGTTGGTTCCTGGGAATTACTACTGAGAAAAGTAATGGCTCTGGTGAAATTCTTTCAGATACAATCTGGATTCTTAACAGACAGGAAGCAAGCTGTGGCACTTAACACCTCACTTTCTGCACTAAAAGACATGGATGATATGTACCAGGTAAAAGACAATTTCCCAAAAGCCTTGTATGTCAGGACAGCCACAGCCATATAATCCACACGTGCTCCCTGTGGTGCATGACCCTGATATGCTACATTAAACAACTTGAAGTTCCAATATGATTTTGAAATACTTTCCACTCCTAACGTATTACTGGAGTTCATGAAGCTTTGGAGGAGTGTGATAGAAACTACTGAAAGCTTGTTGAAACTATATGTCAGTGATATGACATATTGCCTCTATGGCTTGGCTGTCCTATCTCTTCTGTTTTAGTGAATCTTCCTAAAGTAAACATAAAATAGAATAAATATTTGGGGTAAAATAAAATCATGAAAAGATATATGATATCTTGAGTTATTTTGACATGGAATATACATGAAACATGTAGGTTTCAATTCTGAATGAAATTCTTCCTCAACACTCACTGTATACCATGGAAAACTCGTGTAACTAACATTTGGTAGCTTGGAGTGTATGGGATTTTCATGTGGGCCTTTGTAGTCAAACATTGTGTTAAAACTTTCTGATGATTAATTGTATTGTACACTCATATATAAAATATGTTATATATGTATTATGTATATTATGTATAAAGTATATTTGTGTGGGTATGAATGAAGTCATATAATCCATGTAATACTTTACTAAACATTCATTTCTTTAGATTATAAAAAGTAAATTCAAAAGGGGGAGAGAGAGAGAGAGTCTAGGAGACTAGGAGACTGTGGTGAAATAAAAGAAAGGAAAGAAGAATGAAAGGAAAGAGTGGGGAACAGAAAACAGGAGGATCAGAGAAGAAATTAGAAAATATGGTAGATAACATTAAAATGAATAAATTAAATGCTATTTTTACAACTTACTAAGTCTTCACAAACATTGGAAATGTATTTATATGTATTTTGAATATTCCTTAAAAAGAAAATTTAAATTAGCTTTAATGATTTGAACATGATTAATGTCCCTCCTTTTCAGGCTTCCCATCTTCCTATCAATTCTGCCTCTCTTCTTTAGAATATTCTCCCATAATCTCCAAGCCTGAACTTTGACACAGATTTACTGGATTTTCAGACCACAATTCTAATCCTAATCCCCTGGTCCCCTTTCTGAAAAAGCCAGTGTCTCACATGCTGGCAGTAGCATGAACAATAGGTCAATCCAGGCTTTAATGCACAAGTGTTTCTTTCATTAGTGGTCAGTTCATGATGGATTCTTCATTTTTATGTTTAAATTAATACCACTAATTGATTAATTTTTTTACTTATCTCATTAGTTTTAAATCTAAGGTATGCTTGTGTGTGCACACTTGTTTGTGTATGCTTGTGTTTGTGCCTCTGTGTGCATGTGTGTGTGTGTGTGTGTGTGTGTGTGTGTGTGTGTGTGTGTATACATACTAGGTTTTTGTACACAATGCAGGTGCTCATAGTGTCCAGAGACACTGTTTGATCCCTTAGAGCTTAAGTTACAGTTGTTATGAGATGTTTGGGTCTTTATTAATTTTGTGGTGTTGTTGTATTAAAGCCTCTATTTACAGAAAAATAATCACTGTCAAGCTGACCTTTAATGTCAGGCTATGCTTATGGAAGAATACGAAATAGAATTGATATTTGCCCTCACTTGCCGTGGACATCCTTCCTCTCGGCTCTCCTGCCGCAGCTCCACAGAAATGCTCCGAGTACCCACAGGTCTTTGCCAGATGAGACTAGTGTCCCAGACACTGGCTTCTCTTCTCACTCGGGCCTATGTCAAAGATGTACAATTTGTTGCAGATGCTCGAGCCTTAATACTTCAAGGTGTAGACCTTTTAGCCGATGCTGTAGCTGTTACAATGGGGCCAAAGGGAAAAACAGTGATTATTGAACAGAGTTGAGGAAGTCCCAAAGTAACAAAAGATGGGGTCACTGTCACAAAGTCAATTGATTTAAAGAATAAATTCAAATATATCGGAGCTAAACTTGTTCAGGATGTTGCCAATATCACAATCAAAGAGGCTGGGGACCGCACCACCACCATCACTGTTCTGGCCCACTCTATTGCCAAAGAGGGCTTTGACAAGATCAGCAATGGGGCTGATTCAGTGGAAATCCGGAGAAGTGTGATGTTGTTGGCTGTCAATGCTGTAATTGCTGAACTTAAGAAACAATCTAAACTGTGACAACCCTTGAAAAACTTGCTCAGGTTGCTACAATTTCTGCAAATGTAGACAAATTGGGAACATCATTTCTGATGCAATGAAAAAGATTGGAAGAACGTGTCATCACAGTGATGGTTAGAAAAACCCTGAAATTACTGAAAGCATGACATTTGATAGAGGATATATTTCCCTATACTTTATAGCAGAGACGGAAGGAAGGACAAGCATATAGCTATCTCCTAAGAGGCTCTGACAATACCTGACTAATACAGATGTAGAGGCTCACAGCCATTCATTGAACAGAGTACACGGTCCCCAATGAAGGAGTTAGAGAAAGGTTCTATGGAGCTGAAGGGTTTGCAGCCCCTTAGGACGAACAACAATTACTAACTAGTACCCTCAGAGCTCCCAGGGACCCAACCACCAATCAAGGACTATACAGGGTGGGATTGAATGTACTGGCAGCAGGTATATAGTAGAGGATTGCAAATTCGATCATCAATAGGAGTAAAGGACCTCGGCCTTGTGAAGGTTTTGTGCCCCAGTGTAGGGGAATGCCAGGGCCAATAAGTGGGAGAGGGTGGGGTGACAGGCATTGGGAGGGGCGAGGCAAAAGGGGGTTGTTATTGTTTTTGTTTGTTTGTTTGTTTGTTTTGGAGGGGAAAATGGGAAAGGGAAAATGTACATGTAAATAAAGAAAATACCTAATTAAAAAAAATAAAAAAAAATAATATATCAAAAGGTCAAAAGTGTGAATTCCAAGATGCCTATGTTTTGTTGAGTGAAAAGAAAACTTCTTGTGTTCAGTCCATTATACTTGCTCCTGTGATTGCTAATGCTCATCAGAAGCCCTCGGTCATAATCGCTGAAGATGTTGATGGAGAAGCTCTAAGCACACTGGTTTTGAACAAGCTAAAAGTTGGTCTTCAGGTTGTAGCAGTCAAAGATCCAGGGTTTGGTGATAATAGGAAGAACCAGCTTAAAGATATGGCTGTTGCTACTGGTCGTGCAGTGTTTGGAGAAGAGGGGTTGAATCTAAATCTTGAAGTTGTTCAAGCTCATGACTTAGGAAAAGTGCAAGAGGTCATTGTCGCCAAAGATAATGACATGCTTTTGAAAGGAAAGAGGTGACAAAGTTCACACTGAAAAAACATATTGAAGAAATCACTGAGCTGCTAGACATCACAACTAGTGAATATGAAAAGAAAAAGTTGAGTGAGCAACTTGCTAAACTTTCAGAGGGAGTAGCTGTGTTGAAGGTTGAAGGGACAAGTGACATTGAAGTGAATGAAAAGAAAGACAGAGTTACAGATGCTTTCAGTGTTACAAGAGTAGCTGTTAGAGAAGGCATTGTTCTAGGACAGGGCTGTACTCTGCTTTGGTGAATTCCAGCCTTGGATTCATTAAAGCCTACTAGTGAAGATCAGAAAATAGGTAGAGAAATTATTAAAAAGGCACTTAAAATTCTTGCAATGATGATTGCTAAGAATGCAGGTACTGAAGGATCCTTTATAATTGAAAAATTCTGCAGAGTTCCTCGGAAGCTGGTTATGATGCCATGCTTAGAGATTTTGTGAAAATGGTGGAAAAGGCAATCATTGATCCAACAAAGTTTGTAATAACTGCTTTATTGGATGCTATTTCTTGCTAACTACAGCTCAAGCTGCAGTGACAGAAATTCCTAAAGAAGAGAAGGACCCTCGAATGGGTGCAATGGATGGGATGATGGGTGTTAAGGCATGTGGCATGACCTAACTTCTAGAATAATGCTTTGCCCTGATCAATGAACTGTGACAGGACACTTGAGGCAGGTTCCTCACTGATTGCTTCAGAGAAGTCACCTGGAGAAAATGACTGAAGAGAAGGCTGGCTGATCATTGTAACCATCAGTTACTGGTTTCCTTTAACAATATATAATGGATTACTGCTGTCATTGTCCATGCCTACAGATAATTTATTTTGTATTTTTGAATAAAGACACTTGTACATTCCTGATGCTGCACACAAGAACCATATGCCAGTGTCTTGCTTTTAACTTAAATCACTGAGATATCTCTACTGTTCTCTTGGCATCAGGACTGTAGCACTGTGTTACCACATGAGAGTTCAGGAGCAGCCTTTCTGTAGAGGGTGGGAATGACTGTGTACAAATTAGAGAAATATCCAATTTGGCGACAACATTTGTGTAATAAAATATTGTTTAAAGTTTAGAAAGGAAATGATATTTGAAGGTTAAAACATTATTTTTCTTTAGTGAAAAAATTATTTTGTTTATATTCTCAACCCAGCCTTTCACTGGCTAAAAAAAAAAAAAAAAAAAAAAAAATTACATGATATCAATCCTACCGTCCAATCTCTTCTCTTTACTGTTTTATGCAAACCTGAATACTATCTATTACTCTTCAATAGGTCCCATTTGGTATCATTCTGTTTGTGTTGACTTGGCTCCTTTATTCCTACTTACATTTTATTCTCCCAATAATATTTAGGAAGAAGTGACAATCTATTGGCCAATTAGTATCAGACCTTATCTTTCTAAAGTGATTTTTTTCTTTATTTGTTTGTGTTTTAACATCTTTATAACAGAAGAAGTACTTTCCTTTATTAAATTATATATCAGGAAGCAGAGGTATAAAAGTAAGAACTTTTTTTTTTCTATAAAAATTAGAGACCCAGTATGTCCTTCTGGGCCCTCATTAAGTGAAAGTATAAAACGGTCTGTGAAATGAGCACTGGCTATGTACTGTTAGTCCTATCATCCTCTTACCCTGTCACCTCTCATTACCCAACGGGAAATGGAAAGTGACTCTGAACTGCAAGATGAGTGTAACAATATTGTATTTGTGGATGAACACACTCCACAAATTGAAACTGGCATAATTTTCATACAGTGCTGAACTAAGGGCATCGTTGTTCACCTCTGGTCTATCCAAAGTTCAAATGAACCATGACTTATAAGCCATTTGATTGCCAGAACACTATGATAAAACATGGAACTATGCTTAGTCAGTGTTGTATTGCACATGGTCAAAAAACAATGTCCTGGATCAGGCTAGATGAAATCCTTTCATTGTGTAGTCAACCATGAAACCATATACACACAAACTACAACTGATACAGCAGAATACATATATATATACACACACATATCTATAACATAAATGTATTTATAAATATATATATGGAGCTGTCATGCTCTACCGTACCTATTTATTTATTATTGTAGGTAAAACAATCCATATTGTTATATGAGATGATCATATATTTGTAAGTCATCTTTTAAATTCTTAACTTTTAAAAATCAGTATTCAAAACATATTCTTTTTACTTTAGCATCAATATCTGTTTTAGGCTTGCTCAGCCCCTATAAGGTGGTTGGGAATGAGATCTATAATAGCATTGTAAATGATACATCAATAAATAGTGAGTCATTTACAGGGGGGTATTTTCTGTTTTGTCTTTAAACTCTAGCCACTGCTGCTTTTTTAAAAGACATTTACTCACAGGTCTCCTTCCTAAAATCCTGAGAAGATATTCTATTTCATGTTAACAATATAGATCATATACATGTGTGAACTAGGTTACTATTATTTACTACTTTAACACACCCAAAACCCTAGCATTTCAACCCAACAATCATGAAACAAAACAAAAAAGCCAATAATTATAATTTTATTGAGAAAATTAATGATTTTATTTTATCTGTTTCGTGACATATGATAATTTACTAAGCATTCTTTGAATGTTTGAGGTGTTTTCTCCACATGTTTATTCAGAAAACATTTACTTATATTTTCCTGGAACAATCTCTACCAAATACTTCAGGCAAAGGAAAAGTCAACATGGTCTTAATGTTCACAGTGTATTTGAGACAACAACCAATGTAAATAACTTATTTAAATTTCATGTAACACTATATGAGCAAGAGCTATAGATACTGTTGAAGAGAGTATTCGCGTGGGGAAGGCCTTAAACAAGAGATCAACAAAAGTAATTTCTGAAACTTCATTAAAATTGTGTGTCACAGTACATTATTAAATGCTTCCATGTGTCATTGTAGCAAACCAGCTAGCAAAGTTTTAACAATTATCATTGTGACTGATATAATATGAAAAAAATCATTGGTAATTCCATGTTTTACAGGTTTATGCACTCTTATGGATTTGCTAATGGATTCAATATTTGCCATAAGTCTGTTCTGAAGATGTTGAGTTTTAGTGAACTCAAAGTACAGATCATTACATGTTCCTGAACTTATAGTCACAGTCTCTAAATTCTGTTGGTAAAGTCTTTCTCTAACAACTGTAACTTAACCTAAAAGATGTACAAATAAATTTATGTTGTGAGTGCAAATACATAAAGGATCAGTTTACTAAAATGTCCATTGTTGACTATATAATAGCTTTCTAATAGATGTTATTCAACTCAAATAATTGGATATTTTGACGTGTTTTGTTGACCCTAATTGAGTAACAAATATTATGAAATATAACATTTATAAATTTTCTTCATTTTCAACTTTTTGGAATTCAAATATTATTTATTAATAGTACTCTGTGTGAATTTGTATATATCTATGATGTGTGAATATGGGTGTGGGCATGGCCATACCACAGGGAGTGTGAGGTCAGAGGTTAATTTTTGGGACTTGATTTTCTCCTTCCACTTTAGGTTCTTGGAATTGAACTCAGGTCATCAGGATTGTGCAAGCTTATGTTCCTCTAAGTCATCTTAATGACCCTCATTTGCAGTTTGAAGCTAATTGTAAATTGAAGCTTTTAGTGACCAATAATACCCTGAATGATACGGTAACAGCCTACAACTCTGGGTAGAAAAAAATATTTTTCAAAGAAAAGAGGTAGATAGATGGCTCTTTGACTGTCACCTCAGCAATGAGATGAGAGAAGAGAGTCTCAACTTTCATGCCACCCAGGTTTACATTCCTATCTTGAATACAGAGAGGCAAGGAGCATGAATTACAGACACTATTTGATTTTTTGCTTTGTTTTGTTTTGTTTTTTGTTTTTGTTTTTGTTTTTGAAATGAGTTCAGTTTATATAAGTATCAGAAAAACATTTGACATCTTTCTTGTAATTTTTGAACTTTGAAACATAATGGGTTTTCCCAAATTCAAGGATACCACACATGCTTATTTTAAACATGAGTTTATTTTCAATACACTTAAAAGGTAAAATACCATCCAAAAAGATTAGTTTCTTTCAAATTTTAAACATAGAATACTTCCAGAATAGAGTTAACTCCAGAATAGAATGTAGTAGCCGGTAACAATCTGGTAGTAGATTCAGCTTGCCCTCTGCACACAATAACCATTTACTAGTGACCCCAAAACAATTTTAAACCCACCTGTGTGCTTTCTGTTACATTTTATACATACATTTTTCTATAAGTTTCAAAATTTATCCTTAATCTTAATAGAGTCAGTAATTGTGGCATTTTAAAAAGTTTTGCCTTGCTTTTGAATGCAAATCAAGGCACTGGCAAGAGATAATAAAAGCTAATAAAATCCATCTGTATAAAATTATACTTCCCCCCTTGCAGCATTGTAAACCTCCTACTTGTTGTCTGTTGGCCCTTCCTTGAGGAGCCCACTTTTGTCAAATGCTGTAGGAGATACTGGTGGAAACTTAGCTCCAGAGGACTGTTCTTGGGGAGTTCTTGGTTCTGAGTTGAGAGAGTATCTCTGAGAATAGTTTTGCTGGAAGTCACATTAAACCAACAATATTTAAGGGGTTATATTTTATAGTATTCTCTTTTTCTATCATTTTAAGTTCCATGATGTACATTTTTTGTGTTTAAATAAATGTTTCATATGTAATTCAGCACTATAGGAAGGTATCATCTGTGACAATTTGGACTGTAATATTTTCTCCAGTTGATTCTCAATTAGGTGCTTGGAGTTCTTTTAAAACCAAAAATCTGGACCCAGATGTCGTGTTTCTTTCTCTTTTTTCATTTTTTATTAGATATTTTCTTTATTTACATTTCAAATGTTATCCCCTTTCCTCTTTTCCCTTCTGAAAACCTCCTATCCCCTCCTCCCTCCCCTTGCTCACCAACTCACCCATTCCTGATTCCTGGTCCTGGCATGCCCCTACACTGGGGCATGGAGCCTTCACAGGACCAAGGGCCTCTCCTCCCACTCATGATCGGCAAGGCCATCTTCTGCTACATATGCAGCTGTAGCCATGAGTCCCACCATGTGTACTCTTTGGTTGATTGTTTAGTCCCTGGGAGCTCTGAGGGTATTAGTTAGTTCATATTGTTGTTCTTCCTATGGGGCTGCAAACCCCTTCAGTTCGTTGCTTCGTTTCTCTAACTCCTCCATTGGGGACCCTGTGCTCAGTCCAATGGTTAGCTGCAAGCCTCTTTATTTGTCAGCAACTGGTAGAGCCTCTCAGGAGACAGCTATAACAGGCTTATGTCAGCAAGCTCTTGTTGGCATAGTGTATAGAATAGTGTATAGAAACTATTTGTGATGTCTGACTAAACAGAGAACAAATGAATTGTTCAATTTTATATTTATTTTGCCACTAATTGGTTGTTTGATAAGAATACTTATGAAATTATTTCTCTGACATTACATTTTAATTAGAATTCCCTCTTTGAGGAAGTCTGTTCTCACTTCTCTAATCTCTTTTTGAAAACCATTTTATTCCCATTTGGTGTTCACAGCAATGTCATATTTCCTTTTAAAATGAATATGTTTCCCTTCCTCTAGGGCCCTTAGCCTATTAAACATGAAGCTGTGTACCATCCACATTTTAACTTCTAAACTAACATACTGACTAGTAGCTACAGAATCTTTGATTTGATATTTGTTCAATAAATGAGTGATTAGTAAATGCTTACTATTGCTGTATGACACTTTGTGACTTTTTATTTGGATATTCACACTTTGTTCCTCACTGAAGAGAAGTACAAAGTATCTGCCCCATATCTCTCTTACCTTTAGTAATATTTAGTCTGCAAGGAAGCTCCAGTAAAATGGTTTCTCCTAACCTACCCTTGCTTATAAAAAAAAAAAAAAGTTGTCTCTTTAAAGCGTCACCAACGTATGTAGCAGAGTGGTATTATATTTTGGGGAGGCAGAAGCTTTACACAAAGTAAGCAAAACCCATTTAGCATGAGCTACATATTCCCTGAAAAGTTTCTCCATGAAAATATAAACATTATATGTGATAGCCATTGATGTTTCATAAAGAATCATAAAAACTGAGTAATATAACTTCCATTGAAAAAAAGGTTCAAAGACTTCATTTATCATAAAACACTTCCGTGGCAACATGTCTACCGCATTACACTGAAATTTGCTTTCTACTTAGATCCTTACATTGCTTGGAAAGTTCACATCCTATGGATTTTCTCAGATGCTGGCATCATCGCTAGCTTTTCTTATATCACAGTTCTGTTAATTTATCTCTTAACCATTTTGTGGCAAGGCCATTATTAAGTAGATTCAGGGATGTGATATAGTTCAGCTCAAGTTAACCTTGCTTCACAATAGTGACACGAGTTAATTTAATTCCTGTCACCAGACTTCACAAGGGTATATTGCACATTACCTCTCGTTATTGCAGTCACAAGTCATTATCTCCAAATCTCCCCCTGTAAAACTTATCTGTGGCCCCTCTTACATCTGCTCCATACTGATAAGGGCAGGCAACATAGTCAGATGTCTATGAAGAGAAACTCAATAAAAATGAAACTCATAAGTCTTTACAAATAGACAAAATTTCAGATATTAAATTCTAACCTATTTCTTCTTTCCTCTCTCCCCTTATTCCTCCATACAATAATAGTCATTGTTCTTGAAATCGCAATATACTATCATGAAAACAGAGAAAAGTGGGGCCTGCAAGATGGCTCAGTGGTAAAGGAACTTGTGAAAGCCACCCAATTTGAGTTTAAGCCACATATCCCATAATTGAAACTAATAACTGACTTCTAAAAGTTGTCATCTCATCTCTATACTTAGCACCATGGCATATGAACACACATGCATGCGTGCACACACACACACACACACACACACACACACACACACACACACGCACACACACACAAACACACACAACAATAAGATAATGATAACTAATTAATTTTCAAAACAAAATCCCTGAATAATCTGGTTTCATCTTTTTCCCCCACTGCCTATTGTATTCCATATTAAAAATATTAATATAGTACCTATGTACACAGAATTCTAGAGTGATTCTAAAAGTTCCATCTCATTTTTAGATTTATTTATTATTTTTGATTGTGTACATATATGTCTGGGTATGTGCATATGAATACATCTACCCATGAAGTCAATAAGAGAGAGTCAGATACCTTGAAGTTGGAGTTACTCATGGGCGCTGGGAACCTGAGTCCTCTGCAAAAGCAATAAGTGCTGTCTCTCTAGCACAAAGAAATACGATCTTACCATCAAATTATTTTGGGCAACCAACATCAATGGAAATATCTTGCATTCTTTTAGGAGTCTTTCGCATCTTTTTTACCCAAAACTTGAAGTTATTCCACATATAGCACTAGGCTACCTACGTGACAACATATGGCTTCTGGGAGAAGCATTATCCCCCATAATACAGTTCTCAGACCTCATCAGAGAAGTCTTTCTACAGTGTGTGGGGATTAATAATGAAATTCATAACTGATAAAAGTCCAGAGACCAAATGTCTTCAAAATATTCAATTTCAAATGGAACACTTATATTACCCATCCTCCCCCAAACACTAAGAGATCATGGCAGAAGAGGAAAAAAAAAACAATTCCAAAGACCAGAAGTCTGGTAAGAATGCTGTAAAACATAACAGGACCCTTGCCCTCATGAACTCATACAGCTGTGGTTGCCTGTGCACAACCTGCACAGGATCAAGCCAGTCAACATTGCAGCATGAAAGGGGTAAATGTTTCCAGGGTGATTAGAATGGCTAAAAAAATAAAATAAATACATTAACTACATAATTATCAAAGAATAATTTAAATATATGAAAACATTATCAACAAAGTATCTTAATAAACTTATTGATGAAGATGTGAACACTTCAAAACAAAATATATATATTAATACAGTTTTATTTAACATTTATCCTGATTTTTTTAAAATTTTATTTAATCTTATTTTACATTCCAGATTTTATTCCCCTCCAAGTCCTCCCTCTGATCATTCTACATACCATATTTCCCTTGCTCACCTCCACAAGGATATCCTCACCCCCATTCCCTACCCCACCAGACCAGTCTTTTGAGGGTTAGGTGCATCACCTCTGACTGAACCCCGACCCAGCAGTCCTCTGCTATATATGTGTTGGGAGCCTCATATCAGCTGGTATATGCTGCCTGGTTGGTGGTATATAGTTTTATTTAGAAAATGAGAAGTTTTAAGGACAAATTCACATAGAAGTCAGGGAATTAGTGTTCTGGAGAAATTGAGGTGTTTCTTTATAATGAGCTCAGTGATGTAATTTTATAGCCATGACTTAGAAGACTTGGGGAACATCAATGTATTAATGTGATCTTGTCTCTTAACCTTAACAACTAACAAGGAGTTAGCAAAAAGAAATCATCTGTAAGAATGCCCTGCATTACTTCTTACTTGTCCTGTGTTATCTTCCATGCATTCCTCATAAAATATTTCATTATTTCATACACCAAGTAAGAGATGAAATTCCTGAGAAGAGATTTTTTTTTAATTTATCTAAGGAAAAAAGATGATATATGTTGGAAAAATAATTCCTTCCCAGCAAACTTTATTCAAATTGGATTAGTCACTATCTAACCTAATAGCTTTTCATATGTTTTAGGGATAGACCAATATATTTACCCCCCTCTGCCAACTATATGACTAATCAAAGTTCACAAGACTTATTTATGGTTCGCTGAATACATGGGATGTCATGTTAAAGTCTTTTCCAACATTGCTTCTATTGATTGCATCTGTACCAGTGGTCCTCAACCTGTGTGTCATGGTCCATTTGAGAACTGAACGACCTTTTCACATGAGTCACCAAAGACCATCACAAAACAGACAATTACATTACAAATCACAACAGTAACAACATTACAGTTATGAAGTAGCAACAAAAGTAATTTTATAATTTGGGGTCATCACAGCATGAGGAACTGTGTTTAACAGTCACAGCAAAAGCAAATTTGAGAACCAGTGATCTATATTTATATTTTTATCTCCTCATGTCTCCAAAAGTCTAGTTATGCTTGTAGGTAGGAGAATATTTTCTGTGGAAGTCAAATGTAAATACTGGACCTAGTGAAAGAGTGTGTACTACAAACCCTACCACTGCCCTAGTGAGTGCCTCTGGATACTTCAATGAGATTATAGTATTGAGAATCTGCAGAAATCCCTTCTCAATGAACATCAACTGATACCACATTTCTGTTAATAGTTCCTGAGTAGCTTAATTACTCAAACAAAAAGAAGGCTTCTTTTACACCCACACTATTGATGCTGGCTACCTTTATGGCTACTTGACACAAGATAGAGCCACCTAATAGGAAAAAACTACATAGAAAGAGAGTACGTTGGAAAAAAATCCTTCCATAAGACCAGGCTGTAGGTAAGCCCATGGGGCATATTTTAAAATAGTGATTGGCATGGGACCTACGAGACCAGACCTGTGAGAGTAGTCCTTACCCTGGACTGGTGGTCCTGAGTGCTATAAGAATGTTGGCTGAGCAAGCCACAAGAAGCAAAACATTAAGCAGCACCCTTCCATGGCCTCTATGTCAGCTCCTGTCTCCAGGTTCCTATCCTGTTTGAGTTCCTACCCTGACTTCCTTCAATGATGTACAGTGTTATGTAAGAACAAGCAAAGAAACTCTTCCCCCTTAACTTGCTTTTGGTCATGACAAGCCATAGCAACAATAGTCAACCCAACTAAGACATTATCTTATACTTAAGACACCAAAAATCTCTACCATTATCAAAACAAAAAAGTATTATTTCTATTGTGTTTTTATTTCGACTCTTTTCAGGAACATACATTTGTTGCCAGTGACTATGGCTGTTTTCTAATATAAATGTATAGCATTTGTCATATGCCATGTTAAACAATAATTACAAGTATTTCCTTTGACAAGGTTGTATTGTCAAAGACCATTCTCCCAGGATGTCCTGTCTGTCTAGATCTGGGCATCACATCCATGAAGTGATTTACACAAAAGTTTCACCACTAATCCTCATTATAAACTGTCCATTGAAGTGACCTTTTACCTATACTCCTTGCTTAGTCATCTTCTAAATTTTGACTATTTTTTAGAGAACTGAACTATCTGATTCATTTCTTCTCTGTCATAACCTTGTCATGGTAGGAACTGAAATATCCATACAAATTTATTAAATTCATCAGATTAGTGAAACAAATGTTGGCTAATGTATCTGTATTAAGTATATTCTATTGCCTCCTTGTACTTTCCATTTGATATTCCTAGATACTGTTCTTAGAAGTATAGTATACTACCACAGTAGTGGGTAGAATCTACAAGTAGTTGTACTTTGACTTTTTCTCACTATTATCTTCAATAACTAAAGTATTTGCCCAGAATGTATTTTTAGATTTCTCCTCCTCACCATCTCAGCCCCATAATGGGTTGTTTTTACTTTCTTAGAATAAGTACTTTCTGGAAATAGTGATCTTCTTCTGAATAATCTTCATTTTCCTAAAACTTTTCTAAAGCTTCATCTCATTTTCATATTCAAACTTTCTGACTGGATCTGTCTGTGACATAACTTAGATATAACTTGGAATTGGTATATTCTCTTCATCTCTAATTTATCTGACAATTTAACTATGCACCATTTAATGTTTTGTCATTGACGATGTGTCTTATCATAAACATTTCTAGAGAAAGATAGTATTCAAAATAGATTTCTTCCATTTAACTAAATGAAAAGAAATAAATGCTGAATTAAGCCTGGGCAAGCTAGAACATTTGTCTAAACCCTGTCTTTTAGGGCCTTTCATCTTTCTACTTCAGAGTGTTTTTGTATAGGCAAATGTTTTGTCAGTGCTTGTGCTGAATTACAATCTTCATAGCTTAGGGGTTTAAGTTCACCCATTGCTGCAATTTCTGATACTCTCTGAAACTCTATTCTGATCAACCAACTTCTCTATGGTACTCTGGATCCTGCACTCAGAAAAATGCTAATAAACTTTGTCAGGTAGAACATGAGAAGAATTTGAGATCTGACATCGTAAATGCTTCACCACTTTCTTTCGTATTTGAATTACATGTGTGGTATAATCACAGTGCGTTTTTTTTTGTCATTAATACCTGAAAATGATATCAAGATATTACGGATTCTCAATGTCCTTCCACAGCTCACACCCCTGGCCATTCCTCACTCCACTGACTCCAACCCACATGTCAAACACTCTTTAATAATAGCCACATCTATCTTCTTCTCCAAGGGATTTTGAGAATACTTTTCCATAATGCTAATGAGTTATTCCCATCAATATCTCCTTTTGTATCCAATCAATACAGTGATGTCAAACTCTCTCAGTTCACTCCAAAGCTGTGACAATGAAAAGACGGATCACCTACGTGGAATGAGAGTGCTTTCTTTTCTCCACAGAACACCTATACTTATCCTCTCTTAGTGATGGCATACAGAAGACAATGGCAAAGTCAACCTTAATGAAAATCATATTTTAGTATACTAATATATTGATTGGGGTTTGAGGGCCTGAAAAGCTACCTTACCTGGAACTATGTTATTTTGTATTTCTTCTATTTCATTCTAGGTGGGAATTTTTATAAAAGAATTATTTTTCAAAGTTTTCTTTGAATACTGGAACTTGCATTGGAGCATCATCATCATCAACAGACAAATAACCTTTGAGAAAGTCATTCCTAGCCAGCATTCACTCTGGGCGTGATTGATGATTCAGCCCTGTTTGTAATTATAGACCCAGTATTAAATGTGTGGTATTAGGGAACAGAAAGCAAAAAAAAAATCTATTTTATTCTACTACCATATAGAGTCATGGCAATATGAAAAATAACTGTATATCCACATTATTCACATAGTAGGGGTTATGAAATTAACTATGAATGGTACATTTCAAGTAAAGACTATAAATAGGTGCTGCATAACCCTGAAAAGCAAGGTTTAATTCTTTTCTTTTCAGGAAAGATCTGCATTGGACTGACAATAAATATGCTTGTAAGTGACTCTGGACATATTATTCTAAACCTGCATCATTATGTTGTACCACACTCATTTCACTTGTGAATTGTACTTTATATTTTTAATTATTTTTTATAGATAGGGAAAACACAAAACTATTCATCAAGTATCTTAATGCTCTAAAGATCTTGAATAAAAATAATACCTCTATTTTTATTCTCAACCCATCCATATCTCCATAATCAAATTAAATGTTCTTTAATCCTTATAATTCAATGATAATTGGAACTATCTGATTGTGTGGAGAAGGTTATAGTTGCTGAGTACTGACTAAGTAGGTGTGGAAACATAATGTCTTCATTGATATGAATATAAAATACAAGACAAAAGCTCATCCTAAAAGAGAACTTGTAAATTACTCATAAGAAAACTGAGTATTGGATAAGAAGATTACCACAGGTACCACATCAAAGAGAACATTCACACTTATCTTCAGAACTTTGGTTAGATATGATGAACTGAAGCATTAAATATTACCCATTTTAATATGAAGTTTCTTTAAGCAAAGTTGAAAATAGCACAAATTTATGAATATAAATAAATATTTTTAGAAGGCAATTTGATAATGTAACAGCTTAGAAACACATCAAAAGATCACTTTCCTAGTCATCAACTTTACTCTGTTTAGGGAACTAGGTATGAATTTCCTACTGAGATGAAGACCTAGAATATAACCAAGAGGGTCATTGAGTGCATCTGTACTGGCTGGTTTTGTGTGTCAACTTGACACAGGCTGGAGTTATCACAGAGAAGGGAGCGTCATTTGGGGAAGTGCCTCCATGAGATCCAGCTTTGGGGCATTTTCTCAATTAGTGATCAAGGGGTTAGGACCCCTTGTGGGTGGTGCCATCCCTGGGCTGGAAGTCTTGGGTTCTATAAGAGACCAGGCTGTAGGAACATCCCTCCATGGCCTCTGCGTCAGTTCCTGCTTCCTGACCTGCTTGAGTTCCAGTCTTGACTTCCTTTGGTGATCAACAGCAATGTGGAAGTAAGCTAAATAAACCCTTTCCTCCCCAACTTGCTTCTTGGTCATGATGTTTGTGTAGGAATAGAAACCCTAACTAAGACAGCATCTACAAAGAATGTTGCCACAGAGCATGTTCAGCATTATATGAAATTTTATAGAGATGTAACTGGTTTAAAAGTATGTTTTCCTATATATGCGCATACTAACATTAATGATATTTAACCTAACTATTGGATCAAGCCTTAAGTAAGAAAATTCTACTGAACCGTGAAATGAAAGTGGTCAACTTCAAAACATACTTATGAGACCTATATCCATATTTTTCTTCAATTTAGGATAATATATACTACTTGCAACTCTCATTCTTTCCTTTCATATGTATATATGTACATATATCAGACTGTTATCATGGTAAAAAAATTAAGTTATGTTATTTTACTGGAATAGCTAATATTACATATGAGTTTCTTTTACACTGTGTTATGTTGTAGCTCTCCAGTAAAATCTGAGCTAGTTAATTTTAATACCAATCTTAGATTTTTCCTACAAAGTCTCTTATAAATATTTGGAACAATTATGTTTACATGCAAGTATGAGAAAGTAAATAATGTAATAATAATTTTGGTTTGAATAGTTAGAAAGTAATATTAAAGACCAATCCACCCTTAGGAAAATGAAAGGACCTGTTTAACTTAAATAGGAAGATTTTCCTTGTAATTTTTGTTAAAGACAGAAAGCCTATGGAAACTTGTATTGGGTGCTTTCATTTGGCTTTGTTTTGTTTTGCATTGTTTTTACAATTTCATATGTGGTTCTAAGCAACTTTATAGTCATAACACTGAATACATAAGAAGGTGGTATGTATCCAAAGATAAGTAATCTGAAGTTTTATATTCTTATAAAAATGAAAAAAAATCCCATTGATAGCAAATGTCAGTCTATGAGCTTATCTGCTTCTAACATATATTTACTAGCTATTACTCTATTATAAAACTTTCTAGATTTTCTGCAAAGCAAAGAATAGAGAAAAAAATTACTATTCAACATGGGCATAAATTTACTTTCTTACTGAAAGTGTTAATAAAGCAAATAACACAACAAAGATAATTTTTAGATTTATATATAGTGCTTTAGGAAAATGAATGTAGACAGCATCTATTTGAAAATTAAGTTGTCAATATAGAGGTTGATAGCTACACATATTTCTAGAGTTCAAGTATTTGAATTGAGATATTGAACATATATTTACTTTTTTTCTGCAAGCATTTACAAAACAAAGACTATGACAAAGACAATTTTCAGGTATATGTGGTGCTCTAGGAAAGCAAATCTAAACACCTATATGAAAAGTAAGTTGTCCGTGTAGAGGTTATAGGCACGAGTACTTCTACAGTTCAAGTATTTGGGAAAGTGATCCTAGAAAATAACTTTGTAGTCATTTTTTTAAAGATTTATTTTATTTATTTCATGTATATGAGTACACTGTAGCTATCTTCAGACACAGCAGAAGAGGTAATCAGAGCTTATTACAGATGGTTGTGAGCCACTATGTGATTGCTGGGAATTGAACTCAGGATCTCTGGAAGAACAGTCAGTGCTCTTAACAGCTGAGCCATCTCTCCAGCCCCATCTTTGCAGTCTTTATCAGACAAAATATTCATGAATATTTTAAAGATAAAACATGCAATCCTCCATCAAAGGAATTATTAGATTATATACTTCATTTTATTGACTGATGGTTATAAATTTTTTAGCTCCAAAAAATGAAGTATATAATCTAATAATTTCCTTGATGAAGGACTACTGTTTTATCTTTAAAATATTCATGAATATTTTCTCTGTTAAAGACAAGAATATTCTCCGTCTATCTCCACATTTTCTTGAAATTCATTGTTGCCTCAAAACACAGTTTATGTTCAATACATTTTAATGCTAGGATCCCTCAGGCATTTGAATGCTGGAGAAAAATCATTGGCTTTTCATTTTCCTCATTCAAAAGTATCTTCAAATGATTCAACATTTAGAGAAACAAAACTAAATTTAAAAGATTCCCAAAGAAATCTGTTGTTTTAAAACAAACAAATTTGTCATACTGAAAATCCAAATGGTGACTACCATATTTAGAAACCATTGCCTATCAATGATCATCATTTTTTCCTCTTTAAATAACTCTGACAGTTATATTTCATAAGTATAATGTCGTTAGCCTTTTGATCATTAAATTCTGTGACTGTATCAACTCCAACAATGTTTATTTCTAATCTACCCACACCAGGCACTTTCAAATTCAGGAATGTCATTTCTTCATATAACCCTCTACAACTTTACGATAAACATGTCCTTGCTTTATTCCTGTTAAAGACTTTAGCACCTCATTTTTAAATCAAAGTAATTAATCTCAGTCCATGGCACTATATTCAAGCATTTTCTCCATTCATAAATTGTTGCTTGCACTGTACTCAAGTACTAGATGCTATTTTAGTGTTAAATTTCTTTCATTGGGGTTAACAGTATATAAAAGAACCTTAAATACAATTCCTGTTTTTCCCTGATAGCATCTAAATTAGACCTATGTGCTACCTTAAAAACTATGGAAAGGTTAAATTAGCAAATTAACCTCTTTATCCCCACACTCATAGATAAGAAATCCTAATGGAGAATAAAACAACAAAACAGTAAATACATTATCCATAAAACATTACCAAGCTATGTAAGTATGTTGTACTCAAAGATTAATTTCTTGCTAAAACTAATAACTGCACAATCACTCTTAAAAATACATACAGATTTTGATATTTAAATGTGAGTTCAGACCTGTGGTGGTTTGGATGAGAAAGGCCCCAAAGGGCTTATATGTTAATATACAAGGTCCCCAGTTTGCAGAACTTTTTGAGAAGGATCAGGAGGTATGGCCTTGTTGGAAATGTGTCTTAAAAGCCTATGCTACTCCCAGTTAGTCTGCTCTGTATCAAATATGTCAGCACTCAGCTACAGTTCTGGAGTCATGTCTTATAGCCTACTGTCATGCCCGTCACCATGATGCTCATGGACACTCACCTTCTGAATCTGTAAGCAACAACAAAATATATTCTTCTATGAATTGCCATGGTCATGGTATCTTATTACAAGTACTGAAAAACAACTAAAATGTTACCTGAAAAAAACGGACTCATGAAACTTTGAAGGATGAGTCCACCAATGCATGTTTTAAGAAGAAGGATCATTCTTTTAAATTAATTTTCATTAAATTTTTAACACAACATATATGATCATATTCATCACCCTCATTCAACTTCTCCCAAATCTCCCAACTCCCAACTTCATGATCTTCCTCTCACTCTCTCAAAATAAAACAGTACTAAAAATGAACTCACTAATAAAACAAGGGCAAAAAATTCCAATATAAAAACACAAAAATCAAGATCCAAAATTATTTTTCTTGGGCTTATATGCAAACGGTATATCCACAGATACACTTGCTCATCAGTGTTCATTGCGGCTCTATTTTTCATAGCCAGAAATTTGAAACTGAATAGATGTCCAGAAACTGATAATCAGAAGAATGTGCTACATGTACACAATTAAATAGTATCAACTGTTAAGAAAAATAAAATTTGAATTCACAGATAAATAGATGAAGGTAGAAACAGCCATCCTTAGTGAAGGTCTCAGATCCAAAAATATAAGTATTGCATGTTTTCGTTGAGTGAGGATATTAACTCTTAAGCTTAAGATATGCATGATTAAATCCAAGTAACCACAGAGGTTAGGTAGATATTAAGGGACTAAAGGAGAAGTAAGGATCTCTCATTGAAGAATAAATAAAATCTAGTGATGTAAAAGTAGGAATGTGTAGAGGGACAACCAAAAGACCATTCTGATGTGCAATGATTTATGAACTCCTTTTAGAAGTTTATATGCTGACATAATTACTAATCTCTTTGTTAAACAAATTGTTGGAAAATAGGTATTTTGACTTTCAGCTGACCTTATGCAGGACTTCTCTCCTAGATCTAAAGAATCCAGTGATCTAGTTCTTTTATTTTTTTCCTTTAAAATTTTATTTACATATTTTTCATTGTGCATACCAATATCAACTTCCTTTCCTCCTAGTACCCCTTACACAGATCCTTCCTGTTCCCCTTCTCTGAGATGAGGAAGCTCCTCTCTGCTTATCACCTCCCTGAGTTCCTTCAAATGTGGGTCTTTGCATCTGTGTTAATTGGCTGCTGGGTGGATTCTTTCAGAGGACAGTTATGCTAGGGTGTTGTCTCAGAAAATTGAGAATAGTTCTATCTCAAAAACCTGCAAAACCACTCCTGGGCAAATACCCAAAAGCTGATACATAACTCCATGTGGATGCTTGCTCAACTATATTCATAGCTGCTTTATTTGTGATAGCCAGAAAGTGGAAACAGCCTATATGTTTCTCAACAAAAGAATAGATAAGGAAAATGTGATTCATTTACAAAATGGAATGCTATTCAACTATTAAAAATAGTACATCATGAATTTTGCAGGCAAATGTCTGGAACTAGAAAATATCATTCTGAGTGGGGCAACCCAAATCCAAAATCCAAAAGGATATACATGGTATGCACTCACTTATAAGTGGATATTAGCAAAAAGTACAGGATAACCACACTGTAATCCATAGACCTAAAGAAGCCAAATAAAAAAAGGAGGGGCCAATGGAAAAATTGAATCTTTCTCAAAAAGGAAAATAAAATAGATAACAGAGGTGGATGGAGAGAGGTAACTGGTTGGGTGAAGGGGTAGGGAAGGGAGCATAGAAGGAGTGGGAGATCAGATGTAGAGATTACAGGGAAGAGAGAAGGGAGATTAATCAGCTAGGGGTGACAATCTCTAGGACATGCTAGAGACCTGGGATTGGGGGAGCCCCAGGGTGTCTATGAAAGCAACTCTAACTGAAACTCCTAGCAGTGGGGATCCTGAAGTAGCCATTTCTGTAGCTAGGCAGGTTTCTCAGTGGACGGATAAGGACAGTAACTCACCCCACAAAACCTTTGACCCAAAATTTGTCTTGCCTACAAAATGTACAGAGACAAAGTGACTGATCGAATGCCCAACCAGTAACTGGTCTAAATGGAGATCCATCCAATGGAAAGAGCCAACCCCAGACACTATTAATTATACTCTGTGACCTAATTCTTTATATAATAAAGAACAGGACAAGGTAGGGCTGAGCATCCTGAAATTGTCATGGAGCTTTAGTAATAGGTTCACCTTGGAACATTAAAAAAAAAAAATGGAATAAATCGTTACCTGTCTCTAAGAAATTCTGATACTCAATGTATTCCAAGCTATTGAAGAATTTCCTGTGGTAATTTGGATTATGTATCTCCCATTACTCTCAGGTATTCAAATGCTTATTTCCTGGTTGGAAGCTATGCTTTGGGAAGCCTAAGCCTTGACCTTGCTGGAGGAAGTGTGTCACTGAGGTAGTTTTAAAATTCATGTGTCATTCCTCTGCTCCGTTTGCTGTTTGAGATGTGAGCTCTAAACTGTTGCAATGTCTGCTTCCTGCTGGCATGTTCTCATCATTTGGACCTCTGAAACCCTAAGCCCCAAACATACTCTTTCTTCTATAAATTGCCATGATCATGAAGGATTACCTCAGTAATGTAAAAGGAACTAAGACCTATCCTAAAATAAAAGCAAACTCCATTGTAACAGCTTCATTGTAACATGAAATATAGCCAATATACAAAATGGAATTTAAGCTTTCATGTACAGCCTCCTATGAGGAAAGAATTACCCTATTGTCTGTAAGCTCCACCATATGAAAAGATCACGGGTAAATGTCTACTGATTTTTATTTTGGGAATAAGTTAACTCAAAAGTTAAAAAATTACTGAAATTATAATTGATAATAATGTTTTTGTGAGATATAAATGTATTCATTTAATATTATAGCAGTGACATATACAGGAATTATTAAACAAATCTCAAGTTTTCAAAACTATACCCAACATATATCATAACATAATATAAATTTACATGAATAAATTAAACTACTTACAGATTTACATTTTATATAGAATCATCTTGAATGTGATATCTGCTTATATTTATTTGACTGTAATTTACTGATTTTAAATCAGCTTACTTTTTCATTTCATCTTCCGTATTTACTAACCATTGTTTGAATTCCAAGTTTAGAGTGTATGTTTCACAAATTTTTATTTCTGTGCAGGTAGATAGCCATCCTTATGACAGGCCACAAGTTCTTCCTCAGTTAGTCTTTCTGAACTACTCAATAACATTTGTTTTACATTTTACTAACCCCTTTCTACCTTTTTGATTCTAAGCATAATTGACTTGTTTCAAATCA
>JADRCD010228225.1:1712-42048 GCA_019843815.1 Montemys delectorum | reverse complement strand
AAAAAAAAAAAAAAAAAAAAAAAAGTAAAACAGCTATACCCTAACTAGGTCAGCAATGGCATCTGGAAGCAGCCACACAGCCATGGCTGATGAATGCTGTGTGTATACCTATTCTTCATTAATCTGAAAGAAGTTTAAATTTGTTATCCCAAGTAAAAGAAAAAAAATCCACCCACCCATTTAATAATATTGGCTATGAAGCCTTATGCTAGGTCTCAGAGTGGAGAGATCTTTAAGTGTCTTTGCTGGATCAACAGAAAACAGAGCTGGCCAAATGAACAAAAAGGCAGTCAAATCCATTAGAATGGTAGCACTTTCGAATTCAAGTTCCCTATGTGTTCACCATCTAGAAGAAATCTGAAAGAGGACAGGTGACCAAGGAATGTAGTGGAAGAGTGTTGACAAAGCTACCATGAAAGCAAACCTCCATACACACGGGGTTGGCCTTCCTCACAGCCCAGAGACCCATTCCCTCTCTTTGACTTTCTCTTTTCCAATCACTGTTCTGTGTGTGTGTGTGTGTGTGTGTGTGTGTGTGTGTGTACACGCGCCTTACCCAGACTGATACAGCACTCCCCGCTGCAGGGGGGGCTCTCAGCACAGTATGCACGTATTTCTTATGATTGGTCCAAGAAACACAAGTATCTTTTGTGCACTAACTTTCAAGGTGCAGTACCCAGCAGACTGAACTTAGCTGTGTTGTAAGCTTTAATTAATTGTTAACAGCCACAACAATCAGAGGCAAGTTAGAAATGCCCAATAAATACTCATTACATTATCAGAAAACAGCTGTATTTATGTAAAGTAGCACTGCTTCACTCATTCCAATACTCAATGAGCACCTCTCACAGGAAGCTCAGGGCGTCTCTTTATTTGGTGTAGAGCAAGATGGATGCCACTGAGAGTTTGTTTGGAGAGTGGAGAAGTCATTTATACTGCAACCAGCAGAAGCTTTCTACTTATTCATAATCCCTTAACTGAACACTCTCTACTCTACACACATCCAGTGGCTGACCAGGCCTCGGTTATCCAGACACTCTCGACTCTACACATATCCAGTGGCTGACCAGGCCTCCTTCTTTAACCTCTTGAACGGCAGTTCTGTCCTAATCATCTGTTAGTTGTCCACTGCTCTTAAAATCTTTCCATCTTAAAGCTGCATTTAAACAGTTTATATATATGATTATTCTATATAGCAAAGACATATACGTATATACATATTTACATGGGTATGTGTGTGTGTCCAAGATATATATCTTTCCTTTACAAAATAAGATTATCATCTGGAAACACTGCTCCAGTAGAATACAGAATATCAAATAAAACAGCACCCAGTAATTCCATGTCCTTATGCAGAAATGCTGCTCAAGAATATTAGTGATTTAGAAATCATGGGAGAAAGCACTCCTGCACAGTAACAGTTTACTTTCAGAATGGCTGACAGGAATTTTAAAACACCAACACACATATATTCACATACACATTCTCACAAATGCATCTTAATATATTTAGTCCCACCAAAAACGATTCCCAGAATATATCTGGAGTCCACCTGAATAGATAGAAAGGTTTTCCAACTACTATAATTTTCTGATACTCACAGAATCACAAAATATCTGCTTCTGATCCATCTATCCATATTATGTCCAAACACGTATGTGTAATGGTTGGTTTTAACTGTCAACTTGATATAATCTAGCATCAATAGGGAAGAGATTCTTAGAGACAGTCTAGCTGAGGGAGAGCTGTGGATATAACTGAAGAATTATTTACGTAAACTGATCTTTGAAGATCCAGTTTAGAAGTGTGTGGCACTGCCTTGGTTTAAGTCCTGGACTGTATTAGAGTTGAAGCAAACTAAGCAGGTGTGCATGCATGTGCTTCTCTCTGATCCAGACTGTAGATATGACTGGCTGCTTCACGTTCCTGATACCCTTGCCTCCTTGCAATGTGGACCTGGAGTTAGGAGCCAAATAAACCCTTGCTCCCTTAACACTGCCTTTGTCAGGATACTTTTTCACAGTAAATGGAAAGAAAACTATGACATATATTCTTTAAATCATGAAAAACATATCCATACTAGGACCATGTAGAATTGTGCTTGTATGTGTTATACAGGCAAATAAAATGGCTTTCAATACCAAAATAAAATACTCGTTCTTTTTTAAAAAATGCGAATACTAGGTATATATATGGTTAAAAAGCCTGAGCTATGTTAGTCTTCTTGAATTGAGACTTTATTTTAAAACATAAGTACCATAGCTAAGCAATATAACTACAAGATGTGTGTGTGTGTCAATGTGTGTGCGCGCGTGTATGTATGTAGCTGCATATGAAAACACATGTGTGCACATACACAAAAACATACATGTGGGTGCCATTTCGCCTTTGGGATTACAAGTATGCACCACTAATCTTGTCTGTCTTAATATATTTAGCCTGACAAAAAATGATTCCCAGGATGTATTTACAGAGTCCACTTGACTAGATATAAGGATTTGTTTGGGGGGGGGGGGCGTGCTTCTGGGTATCAGACTCAGGCCCTCATTCATACATGTCAAGTATCAAACTGGCTGAGTTATACTCTCAGACCAAGTTTGAAAATTATCAAGGGCAGCTGATTTTACTAGATAATGGAATCTCAAAGTGACCCACTTCTAAAAGACCTTCAGTATTTTAAAGGCCATATTCTAAAGTATAAAGCTTTTCTCTTCTTTTTTCTTTTTTGGCTTATGGTTGCAATTTACAAGAGAACAGATACAGGGAATGAAGGAAGCCGTGGGTATTTGAAGTCCTGAGTGAATGTTGCTGACATGAGCTGTTGACATGACGACCTCACAGCCTCAAGAATGGCAAAGACTCCCTACCACTCAGGATGAGGCTCACAGGAAAATGACAAAGCTTTCCCTTCTGGTCTATGCCCAGATGTTGATAGTGTGTACAGAAAATGCCCACCAGTGCTTTTGCTCCCTGGATGTCTGTGACCTGAAGTCTGCTCTACTATAGAGATGGTGTTACCAAGATTAGCTAAATGGTCTGCTTGATCCAGCTGTATACCATAAGTCCTGCCTTCTTGTTATCTGTAGGGAGTGACCCCGCCTCCTTGTCCAGGGCACACAATAACCCCATGTCTTGGTTCACCTCTATACAATAAACATGCCGAGCCTCAAGAGTGCAGAAATTGTTCCAGCCAGGAGCCCAGACCACCTGACCCCAGATCCTGTCTATGTTTCAATCTGTCTGTTTTTTCTTCAGTTCCTCAATATCCTCACCGGATCTAAGTCCTCAAGGCTATGAAGGACATAGCACACAGGTAGTAACTTATTGAATTTTGACTCATTACAGTGCGATAAGCAGGTTAAGGTACTGTTTCCCATCTATCAGGAAGATTACTGAAAGCAAAAGGTAAGTACTGACATGGTGTGGAGGAATTAGAACTCTTTACCTTGCTGGTAGAGATGTAAGATGGTCATCTGTGGAAAGGGTGTGCTAGTTTCTCTAAACAGAATTATCGTGTGCCTGAGCAGTGCCCCAATTATTCAAACAAGCATCTGCATATAACCATTGCAACAGTACCCAAAGTCCATCACAGATTGATGCCTAAGTAAATCACAGTACACAACTGCACAATGGAATACTGTTCATCCACAAGAAGTAACAACATATTGATGCATGGTCTATGGATGAAAACAGGTGAGGTGAATGAAGTCACATCACACATGACAGAGTTCCATTTATATAAAATATCCCAAATGGGTAAATTCCTGGAGACAAAAAGCAAATTGGCTGCTGCTAGGGGTGGAGAGACTAATGGGAAATTCCTGCTTAATGGGGACATGACTTCAGGAGCAAAGAAAATGTGTTGGAAGTTGATAAAGGTTTTAACTTTTTTTTTGTTTTGTTTTGTTTTCGAGACAGGGTTTCTCTGCGTAGCCCTGGCTGTCCTGGAACTCACTCTGTAGACCAGGCTGGCCTTGAATTCAGAAATCCACCTGCCTCTGCCTCCCAAGTGCTGGGATTAAAGGCGTGCGCCACCACCGCCCGGCTTTTGATAAAGGTTTTAGCTGTGTAGCACCAAGATATACAAACGACACTACACTGTTTACCTTTTAAAAGAGGTATCCTACACAAATTTCATGTAAGTTTTTTTTTTTTTTTAAAAAAAAAAAAGACCTCAGGCATCTATTGAATTGGTAACTTTTAGAAATGATAGAAGGTTTTCACCAGTGAGTAATCAAATGAATTACTTCAAGACAGCATATGAGAACAATGTAACTTAAGTCTGAGTTCTGAAATCTAATCAAATAAAAAGTTTAAGACGCATTTCACTTCACACATGCAGATGGGCGAACACACACACACACACACACACACACACACACACACAGTGAAGAAGGTATGCTAAATGCCAGTAACTTTTCTTTTGTTAAGAAAACTAAGAAAGAGCTCCATCAAATTCTAGGTTAGCCTTTTGTCAAACTGCAGCTGCCCTATCAGTAACACCTTCATTACACAGCTTCTGACACTTCAGGCACAAGGTGGATACACAGAAAACAACTAGTTCCTAAGTGAGCTGTCAGCCTATCTGTGCAGCTGCTCTAATTTTCTACTATCCTTTTCAACTCTGTAAATCAGGACAAATGTTTACTCTCTTTATAGGACACACTAAGAAGGTGGGGAACCTTCTCTAACCAACAAAGAAACATTTCCTTTATTTGAAAATGAACATTTCTCCTATGTATTTGGATTATTCTAAATTGAATGTGGAGGGATGCATGAAATAAATGTGTAAGATTTGAGTGAATAATAATGGCATGTATGGCTTAGCTTATGACTGTCAACATTATGTGACTACCATCTGTGCTGAGGGGGTTTTAAACCATGTTTAAGAGAGTGTTCAGATGTCCTGAGACTGTTTGAAGCTGATCCAAAACTCTGAAATGTTTGGGATCCTGATTACCCTATGTTAAGAACACTAATGAGCGAGGGTAGACTATTCAAAGAAACATTTGAATGATAGAGCCTGGAAAATGGAAGTTGTAGTAGCATGGGCAGTGGTTTTAGAATGACCCTCTACATTCAATAAAAGAAACGTCCTTTTCTCAGTCACAGAAGGCTCCCCAAACTCCCATGTATATTTCCTAGCCTGACTAATCCTTACCACTCAGTCAATCAGCACACTCACCCCTTCCTTCTCTCATTTTATTTTGTGTTTGGTTGGTGGGGGAGGAGGAGTAAGACAATGGAAGACTGAGATGGAATCTTAACTCAGTTGTGGAAGATGATGGCTCTCTCTGGACTCACCAGAAACGACCAATGAACAAGTGCACTCGGTCTCCCTTTATATTTACTCAGCAGCAACACTGGGGCCCAGTCCAGAAGGGATGGGACTATTTCTCTGCCTATTCCTCTTGCTTAATTAAGTTCCTGCAGGTTTTAGGCCTTCTGGTCTCCCTTGTTGTTTTTTTAAATAAGATAATTGAGTTTAGAGAAATATAGGTATGGTTTAACGAAGAATGCCCCCACAGGCTCATACATTTGAATGCTTAGTCATCAGGAGTAAGAATTACTTGGGAATGATTAGGAGGGTGTGGCCTTCTGGAGGAAATGTGTCACTTTGATCTTTGTCTGTTTCTCCCTGCTGCCAGTGGATCAGAACTCTCCAGCGCCATGTTTGCCGCGCTACCATGCTCCTTTTTATGATGTACTCAACCTCTGAGACTGTAAGCAAGCCCCAAGTAAGTGCTTCCTTTTATAAGAGTTCTGTGGTCATGGCTGCGTCTCTCAACCGCAACAGAATTAAGACAATAGGCAAAATTCATCTCTAGGTTTTAAAAACCTGCTATAAATGCTAGAAAGCAAAAAATACTAATTGTCTACCTTTTAGATTCAAACCTAAGGGTTACACTATTGCTTAGTCTTATTAATCTAACTCTCTTAAATCACTATATATTTCTCATGTGCCCAAATTTACAAAAATTGGGACAAAAATGGACAAACCAGGACTGTTCACAAACTTTCATCTATCACTACTGTTCAAAACCACACGATCAGTATAATAAAGTATAGGCTCTTCTTAACTTCCATGGGTACTTAATATGACTACTTATACCTATGGATTATTAGTAACAAAGTGTCATTTCACATCCATTCATCAGCAACTTAGTTACTTGCATATTACTGTGACAACATATCATGACCACAGCAACTTATAGGAAAAAGAGTTTATTTTGGGTGTACTGTTCCAAAAAATTAGAGTCCATAACAGTGGAGAAGGGGTGGCAGGTGGTTGGGGCAGCAGGGGACATCTCTAACCAAGCACACAGGACATGGAAACTCAAAGCCCAACCCCAATGGGAAACTTCTCCAGCAAGGCCATACCTCCTAACTCTCCTCAAACAGCCTCCATCTGGGGACCAAATACTTAAATGCTGCAGACTCATGGAGGACATCTCACTCAATATTTAAAAACCAAGTGTCTGGAATTACCTTGAGTGGTAAAGTTGAAGAGTGCAGGTGTGTCTCGCCCATTTGGTAGTTTGACATTTGGGTCCCGCAATTCATCAAAAAATGAATGTGCGCAAGCTTCCAGTGGTGTTAACCGGGCGGTTGGTGTGTACTCCAGTAGACGGCTACACAGGGCAATTGCCTCTGGTGGAGTTCGGGGCCGGAAGACCTGAAAGGACAAAGTAACAGGAAGATCAATTAAGCTCTATTTTAAGAATCTAATCAAACAATCCTTTGAGTATTGAGTTAATCCTCACCATATAAAACCATGGCTACAAAATCTAGAATGAGAGAGTTAACTTGTATGTGATATACCACAGTGGGGTGTAGACTGCTTGCTAGTCAAAAACTATGCAAGGAAAGCTCAGAGAAAAACCTACCTCTTAAGCACAAATTAGCACAATTAAGTAAGCATGCCTATAAACTGTTTCAGGCATATAAAAGCTGAGATCTGGAGGCAAGGACAACTAGAAGGATTTTTCATAATTAAAGTTTTTACTGCTATGGCAGTAAACAGGAGATTGTCTCTAGTATTCTTTTAGGTAGAACAATTCTTGACAAGGGATAGCACTGTTAAAGTGTTTTTAAAAAGAAAAAGAGTAGTTTTAATTATAAAAATGCTAATGGTTCTGTATAATTTTGATACAGAGCCTTTCATTATTCAAAGATTCTGGAGTACCTAGACTTCCTACATAAGTTAGATCATTCACATTTGGATTTCTTTCAGTGAATAGTCCAGAGTTTTTGATTGGGCAAGAAGAACTTATTTTTTCAGTAAGAGCCATTAACCTCAGACAGGTCAACTGAAGTCTAAATTGAAGCAATACAACTAATCTAATTTGCTTAAAAGAACACAGAGCTTTATACTCACTGTGTCTTATACTTTAGAACCAGCACGTACAATGATGTACAGACTCTACTCTAAAGACAACTAGTTAAAAACAGAAGGGGAAAACTTAAACATGAGCAGACGGGACACAGAACGTCTGACAGTAAAGAAAATAAGCCATACCCTTTGATGGAAAGAAGGTATAAGCAGGGCTAGGGTAGGGTCAGTGAGGGTGGACAAAGGAGGCATGCAAATGGCCATGGGCAGGGAGGGAAGGGTCTCCACGGTCAGCACTGGGGCTGGGGCTGCAGACGGGACACTACAGGGCTCGCTAAGAGTCAAGAGACTCTCCAGCACTTCTGAAACAACACGGTGCCTTTAAAAACTACTGCTTATTATGGAAATAGATTATTTTCCACAGAAAACGAGAAAGTGCCTTGAGAGGATCTTAGAATTTGATCTGAAGAATTTACTTTATGGCTTGGTCAATTTATTGGCTATTTTAGAAAGCCCTGTGCAAAGTCAAAACCTCATTGTCTATGTTTTTGAGTACTATAATTTGCCTTAGCCAAGGAAATCTTAAAGCTGCTACACTATTTAAATATTTCATTTTGCCACCCATTTATGGTCACCTCCCCCTCTCTTGTTTCCAAGTGCCAATTAAATCCAGAATATAGAAAAGAATAACAGTAAAAACTGTCATAAAAACTTCAAAGTTAGCCATGTATAGTGGCACACATTTTTTTTTAAAATTAACTTTTATTGCATTATGATGAGAAAAGTTACATGATTTCAATTTGTCAACATTTAAAAACATATTTTAAGTAAATAGAATTAAATCACATTCTTGTTTCCCTTTTGTACCCCAACTCCTCCCAGAGACCCCCTCTTCAATACCTACAATATCTTATTTTTGTCATATTCCTTAAAATTTATAAAATATTATAATAAAAATGAGTATTATAAAAGTTGTTTGATATAAAACAATCAATTTAACAGTGTTATGTAGATGCTTGTCTACAGCAATACTGCAAATACATACACTTTTCTCACTATAAATTTCAAAGAACTCCAAATATATTAACTGTATATTTCAAAATAATACATCACTACTAGTAGTTTCTTAAATGAACATAAATATGTAAAGTCCTTTTGTTTGTTTGTTTTGTATATAGTAGAGTTTAAAATCTTGGCTCTTACTGTACAAGCCCAAAATAAGAAAAATTTTTAGACACTGGATCTCATTGTACTAAGGCTGTACTTCAATGACCCTCAAATCACCGAAGGATTTTACTTCTATTGTAGCTAAACTGAGAGTTGACAGTCCTGCTGTGCCAAGGAATGAATTGTAGGCACGAATTTTGGATACAGACTTCCTGCTATGGTCAAAAAGCTATTTGACTTGAGTGACTTTATTCTCAGCCCACAGAGAACGGGTTATATTCATTTAAGGAATGGTGTGTGTATTAAGATGGTCTATCCATAAAGTCATGGCACACATTTTTAATACCAGCACTTGGGAGGCAGAGGCAGGTAGCTCTTTATGAATTCAAGGCCAGCCTGGTCTACATGTTGACTTCCAAGACAACCTGAGCTACATACTGAGATTGTGGGTCAAAACAATGAGAAAAATATTAAAATTATTGGCAGTTATATTTATCTGACAATATATGGATTTACTTGCTAACTAATCTAAAATGTCTTGGTACTGATTATGGTATTAGGTAAGTAGATTTAAGATAGCACTTAAATGTAAAAATAACTTCTGCTAAAATTCAAGCACAGAGGACATAGACAGTAAATTATTTAAATCTACAAGTGCTTGACTGTGTATGGTGGTGTGCACCTTTAACCCCAGCACTTGGGAGGCAGAGGCAGGCAGATGTCTATGAATTTGAGACCAGCCTGGGCTACACAGTGAGTCTGAAGCCAGTAGTAGGACAGACACATAGAGAGGCTCTGTCTCAAACACAAAACAAAACAAGGAACCTAAACCATGTTATAGTTATGAAGGTTTTCCTGTTATAAAGTTTTAATAAGTTGGAATTATGATTTTATTTTGGATTATTTTAAAAAATCCATTCCTAGTATCTTTTTTGGGATTTTACTGGCTACAAGGAATCACCTATCATTTGGGTACTAAGCCAAAAAATAAAAAAAATTATGCCCAAAAGTCTTTTACCAGAATAGATTTTTTGAAGACCTGCCTTTTAAAAACATACTCATTTACTTTAAATCCTGGCTGTCCTAGAACTCCTCACTCACTCTGTAGACCAAGCTGTCCTCGAACTCAGAAATCTGCCTGCCTCTGCCTCCTAAGTGCTGGGATTAAATTAAGAGAGCCATCATGAGAAAAGTCTTAGTTAAATATTAAGTGGAAAGTTATGTGAATCAAAACCTACTCTGACCGTAACATGGGGCATGGTAACATGCATGCACTTTCCAAAATGAACAGTCCCAACTATACACTAGCTGTCGTAAAGACAGGACACCAACAGCTACTGAAATATGGTCTCTAGTCAAACTTCTGCTTCTACAGTGTTCCTTAACCACTGAAATAAAATACAGAACCTTTGGCTGCATTTAAGAATAATTAAAAATCATAAATTTCCATCTAGATGTCAATGGATACTGACAATCGAACTATACTGCATGAAAATCTGTATTATACAGTACAAATCCAGAAACCAAATCCCCGCACTGTTTTCATTCGCACATTTCAAGAACCAACAGTTGTCAGCCTTTCCAGGGAATATTTTCCCTAGTGTTACAACACTGACCTAAAGTTAAAAAAAAAAAAAAAAAAAAAAAAAAAAAAAAGTACATACCCGTACTCCTGGGGTGAAATGTCCTGTTCCTGATGAATCCTAAAGGTGATAATGCAGTGAAATAATCCAAACAGGGGAAGTCAATGCAAAAGAGAATAGTCCAGCAAGGAAAAATATATCCAATGTTATAAGAAATCCATGGTGTAGGGGACATAGAAAATGTTTATACAGTTATAAACGTAAGCATTCGTCTCCACAGTAGCAAGTCCAAATTTTAAAAATTACTTTACCACAAGTGTATGCAAAAAAAATTTTTTTTAATTTGTGCAATGGTGAGGCACAGTAAAGAAACATTTCTTTTTTAATTTATTATGTTCCAATGCCAGTGTGTTCATTAAAAAAATACAAAACCAAAATAAGTTAAAATCAAAATGAAATCTAGAAGTAAAGTTCTCAAAGTAAAGTGGCCTTCCATGGCCTGGGTCATCACCACAGACACAGCTGGGAGGGGCACAGTGGCCTGCTTTTAAAAATGTACCTTCCCAATATGCTAAAATTTCAGTTATTTTGTCTCAGTTACACAGTATAAACATTTTTTTTGCTAAATTATTGGTCATGAGAGAAATATTAAGTATATTTAATTTACATTACTGTAAATTTTAAGCCAGATACTTTAATTTGTGTGAGCTAAGAAAATAATCAGGCCACCGCGGATTATTCTCCTTTTTTGGATTGACTTCCCTGCTAGAAGATATTTACTGACAGTCTCACTGAATGAGGACTCCTCAGGAAACTGACATATCACCTCAGGAGTGCGGGTATAAACTTACTTTTTTCTATTGTGGGCTTTGCCCCCTCATACCCTTGCACCCATAACTTAGAAAAATTAATAAGTATAGAGCATTCTGTCCTTTTTTGCAAAAACTCACTAAAAAATCCTTTGTCTTTGAGTACAAATTCAACACAGCTTCATCTGCGAATATGCCCAATTCACCCACCAAAAGCTAAACAAAAATGTATACAATAAACAAAACAACTAAGGGACAGTCACAGTTACAGGTGACATGCAGAATAATGTACACCAACACCTAGGCAAAACGGAGCCAAATATGCAAAGGAGTTAGCAGGGTCTATTATGTCTAGGTATTGAGAACACAAAGTTGGCAGAACTCGCCAGTAGCTGTGAACTCCCTTGACTAAGCTAAGAGAATGTAACATTCTTTTAGATAGTTTCCAGTGGGGGAATTTTGCAAAAAAATAAATAATCCGCGGATTACTTTTAGTCTGCAGACTAAAATTTAGTGCATGGGATTAAAATCCGGACCCATTAAAATGTTAAAACACAACCAGGTGGACAAAATCAGAAAATCATACTAAAAGAACTAACAGCATAAAGATCCAACTGGGCCAACTAACAATTAGTATGCAGACTAAATATGGCCAGGCAAGTATGCAGCAAGGCCACAGACACCCCTTTGAAAGCTAAAATAAAAAAAGAACAAAACAAAACAAAACGAAACAAAGCAATAAAGAAAAAGAGAAAAAAATGAAATAAAGAGAAAAAAAAAGAAAAGAAAAAAAAAAAAAAGAATCAAATGAACCGAAACACTGACATGAACTTTTGAGTGCTTCAAATACTACCTCACCTCTGCAGCAACGGATTTTCTTAAATTTAAACCAATAAGCACATCACAATTACTACTCCATAAGGGGAAAATGCTATTATAAAATTAATGTTCCCCCAAAAGTCTCTGTGGTACTGAACAAATGCAAACAAATCCTTAAGAATTATTCAAAATAAATTTGCATTTGGGTAACTCAGACAACAGAGACAAATTTCTAAGACTGGCTATGAAAATCCACCCTGGAGCTAAGTGTTATGGCTGAAACCTGAGGCCCTGCACAATGGCTGTTGAGGAAAAACCATATACAAGTCAAGACCTGTGGTGAAAGCTGTTTCTCACAAGGCCCACTCTCATCAATGCTGATGTGTTATGCACCCAGCCAAAGCAATAGAAAAATGTCCACTTTTTATAATTACAGATAGTGGAAATTAACCCACAACAAATTATGTGTTTGTTCCAAACAGCTACCTCCTATTACTTTCCATTACAAGCTTATGAAACTGATGCAATTTTTGGTCATAGGCAAAATATAATCCCCCAGTTCTAAAAACTGGTAAACCATGACTATTAAAGAATAAGGTCAATACTGGCTCTCCAGTAATCCAAAACTCTCTGCAATTAATAAGCCTAAATATAAGATTAAGTGAGACAATATCATGGGACTGAGATAGTTATTTATGTTAATTAACAACATCAAAAAGAAACCAACTAAGTGGCCCTCTAAGTAGAGAATAAGTAATTCATATTTTTAAAATTTCCTTTATTGGTGTTTTGCTTTTCATACAGTCATCTAGTGATACACTGAAATATCAGGCAGTCCAATCTACCACTGTGGTTGGTGGTCTGAATAAAAGTGACCCCCATAGGGAGTGGCATTGTTAGCAAGTGTGTCCTTGTGGGGGCAGGCTTTGAGGTCTAAGATGCTCAAGCAAGGCCCAGCAGCTCAGTCTTTTCCTTCTGCCTGTAGACCTCTCAGCTCCTTCAGCACCATGTCTGCCTGCATGCCACCATGCTTCCTGCCGTAATGATAACGGACTGAACTTCTGAAACTAAGCCAGTCCCAATGAAATGTTTTCCTTTATAAGAGTTGACACCATACCTCTTCACAGCAATAAAACCCTAACTAAGATAACTATAAATTATTAATTTTTCCTCTAAGAAGCCACTGAAAACCAACTTTTAGAGAATTCACAAGCCAAGTAAATTGCTACATCTGAAGTCACTATCATACAGATGGATCACAAACTGAACCTAGCTCAAGCTTAATGAAGAAAGACATACAGTGGTCTAACTTTTGAGGGTTAGAAAAGTCAGATAAAAAGGCTGAGAACAAGCAGCACAAAGATCCTTCTGTAGTCACTACAAGCTAGCCCTAGCAGTGAGTGAATTTCAACTGCCCTAATTAAATGACATGTAAAGAAACAGTTGGAGAAAGTAACATTTCCCTTACACTGTGATTCCTCCTCTCACATCCCCATTGATGAAACATTACTACAGACCCACACATAAGCATGCATTACCAATGACACTAACTCAGTTTAACTTTTCATGGTTTACAAAGCAGCTATGACAATCAGGCTGGCTTTCCTCAGAGTGCACACTTCCCTTCCATTCACCTCTCCCATCTTAAGACCTCTGCCTAGCCTTTTCTTCTACATTTGTCTTTCTTTACCTTTTAAAATTCATTTGTGTCTATATGCTTGGAGGTCAGGGGACAACTCACACGACTCAGTTACTTTCTGCCACTATGTGGGTTCCAGGGATCAAATTCAGGCCACCCAGGCCTAGTGATAAGGACCTTTACCAGCTGAGCCACTTCGTCGGCCTCACCTAAGCAAATCTTAACTCTACTTCACCAGCCCTTGTCCTCTCAAGATTTATTTGTTGTTATATGTAACTACACTGTAGCTGTCTTCAGAAATGACAGAAGAGGGCATCAGATCTCACTATGAGCGACCATGTGGTTGTCGGGATTTGAACTCAGGTCCTTTGAAAGAACAGTCAGTGCTTTAATCGCTGAGCCATCTCTCCAGCCCCGTCCTATGTCATCTTTAAGGAGACTTCTTTTACTGCCTTCCTAAAGGTCTGGCATTTGACACGTGATAGATGTAAACAGCTTTGAACATTTACAACACACAATTTATATTACTTAATACTATCTTTAACTATGATCTTCAAAGGCAAGAACTGCATATTTTATTTTGTATCCTTTCTGGGACCCAGCATAAAACTGCTGATAAAGAATACATAGCATTTAAAACAACAATGATAAATTAAAAAGATTTTGTCTTCTTCAACCTATTCCCAATCTCATCCTTTGTCCCTCCTACCTTTTAAATGATTAAAAAAAAAATATTCCTCTAATGTATAGATTAATCACCCCCGGTGTGTGTGTGTGTGTGTGTGTGTGTGTGTGTGTGTGTGTGTGTGTCTCATGTTGGGTATCAAGCCTGGGGCCTTACATATGCTAGGAATGTGCTGTATTACCGAGCCATGCTCCTAGTGTTAAGAGCTACATCTTCATATATGTAATTTTCAAAAATTAAATAAAAGTACACAGTCTGGAAAACAGAAAAATAAGGAAGTTATTCCCTAAAAGTAGATCATGGTGCTGGTACTAACAAAGATTCAGCAGCGACAGTGTGCACACTCACAAGGCAAGCGGTAACTGGCTACAACAGTATTCAAGGCAGAGAGTGTTGAAAAACACCAATCGGATTTTCCACAAGCAATGCTGTAGATCAGAGGCAATCTTAGGAACTAACAGATATGTCAATATGGCTTTCTGTTTTCAGGAACATGTGTGAATATTGTAGGTATGGGGTCTGCAAGGAAAGCTTGACCTCCATGTTCGTTTTGTGCTCTGTGGATCTCTCGGAAGACTTTTCAATAATGTGATAAAAGAGAGTTGAAATGGGCAAATCTGCCAGATTAAAGGGCCATGGGAAACGCAAGGTTAGCAAAAGCCTTGAAAACAAACAATGAGGTTTTTTTGGTTAAGTTGTAAGCTAAGAATATAGCTTCCTTAGGGTAAAATGATTCCTCTGATAGTAAAGTGCCTCAAAGTCGACTTTCTGTTTCCTCTGTTAGCAGGATGGGACAACAGTGTTCACTCATCCTGAAGCACACTCTAACAAATGCAGCATGCCATGACTGCTTTGGCTGGGTAATATTCACTGGGCAGCTGTTATAATGACTGATGTTCCCACATAATCTATGTGTATATTTAATATTAGCTGTTGAGTATTAAATTACTATGTAAAAAACTTGGCAACAAACATTTTTTATACCAGCACTCAGGAGGCAGAAGCAAGTGGATCTCCCTTAGTTTGAGAACACTCTGTCTACAGACCACGTTCCAGGATGGCTAGAGCTACACAGAGAGACCCTGTCCCGAAAAACAAAAGCCAAACCAAAAAAAAAGTATTTTCGTTACATTTGTTTGTTTGTTGTATGTGCATGTTCAGAGAGACCAAAGAACTGCCCATGGAGTTGGTTCTCTCCTTTTACCATGCGGAGGGTTCCTGGGAGTAAACTCAATTCATCCAGCTTTGGTGGCAAGTGCCTTAACCTGGTAAGCCATCTTTCTGGTTCTCAAAAAACACCCTGAAGTAATTCATATGCATGTTATCATAATGAACTGGAAGTCAGAAGTGGCTGTGATATACACAATTTGACTTAATGGGTACTAAAGTAGTTACATGATGGTGAATGACTGTGGACTACATGGATGAGAAAATTCCATGGGAGAAAGAAGATCTGAGATTAATATCTTCTTAGCAAAGAAGAAAATGAAAAACACTCTGTGTGTGATATGGAGAGCAAAAGACACTAGCAAGAAGATAAAGATAAAGAAACAAATGTGGCTTCTCCTGCATCAATTAGGGAAGTCTGATTAGATCAGAAAACTGAGCATGGATACCATGGATGCATGTCCCTTTAAGATACGGTATAAGCTAGACAACCGCACTACACACAGCTAACTTATTAAGTAGGGCAATACAGGGGTAAGAGATGGGGCACCAGGGAGTCTGCTCCACTTCTCTCTACAAACCACTTAGTATAATTATACAGACTTGGCATTACCTATCTGACTTCTGGATTATTTGCTACCAGGACAAAAGTGAGTATTTGACAGGAATTTAATCAAAAGATATCATCAGTTACTCAATAGCAGGAGCTGGAGACACCCAAGACAACCATACTACTGAATAATCTGACTAGCTAGCCCCAACCTACCTTACACACTGAACTTAATTCATCACCTAACTGTACACACACACTCACACACGGTGGAGGAAGCAGAGCAACTTGGTAAAGAGATAGTTCTAGTAACTACATCCCTCAGGAATCTTAATCTTCAGGGTAAGACAAGAACTAAGTCTGTTGATTGAAAGAGCAGGCAGAAAAAGACTAACAGTATGACCTTGATAGTCTGCATCCAAAGGGGGGCTGCTCTGACAATAACGGAATAAACAGTTAACAACTATACAGGCCATGTGATCACCCTTTAATTATATCATGCATTCCATGGGTAACTTTCCTAAAGGCTATGAGGAATTAGAGAATTGAGAAGGCTCAGTTGGAATGCAGCAAGAAGGCTGGAGTGGGCTTTCTGACACTGCAGGGTGAACGCAGTAAGGAGGTGGGAGCTCTACACTACCACAGTGGCCGAGAGCAAGGCTCGGACATGAGGCAGAAGTAAGAGACAGGGAGAAGTATACTGGAAGTAGAATGTTCTCCATTCATGAGTGAAATAAGAAAATCCTTTATAATCAGTATAGCTGTATTTTGAAAAGAACCTGAAGAAAAGACAAGGCAGATAATCACTATCTTACAAAACAGAAACAGTATTTTATGTAAACTCCTCCTTTCCTAATGACCTGCTAGTTGACCCTGCCTCCATGTACTAAAGGCAGGATTTAAGTTTCTTTTCTTTTCCCAACCAAATCTCTGTATTTAATTTTCAGTCTACAATCATCTCCTTTAGCTTTCAATCAGGCATTTCTTCTTTGAAATATACAGCACACAACAAAACATAAGCTTCCATTTCCTTTTTCACTTAAACCATTAAGTCCTTTATCAATGTATTAGGTTGCACTAGCTATTTTATAATTACTTAGATATATTTCCTTTTACGTGTGTGTTTTCCATGCATGTTCTTAAGTGTATCACATGTGTGTCCAGTACCTGCAGAGGTCAGAAGAGGGAATGAAATTCCCTGGGCATTCTAGGAACTGAACCCCAAGTCCTCTGTAAGAACAACAAACATCTTAAGGGCTAAACCAACTGTTTCAGCCCCCAACTAGCTATGTGTGATGTCAAGGGCGACTGGGACAGGTCTGTATATCCCACAAACTTTGTAATGTATCGTACTGACAGTATCGTTTTCCTTCTCTAGTTCCTTTGGGAGGAAGACAGTTTTCTCAATATTTATTTGTCTACATTTTTGAGAATATAAATTACTCACCTTGCAGAACAGTGCATTTGTAAAAATGGTATGTTTCTAGAAAGAGGATGGAGACTTAACTAGGAGTCTACCACTTGTTTTTAATTCAATGTGAGGGAATATATAGAAACAACTGAGGATCACACTGCAGCTGAGAAGCCAGGGCTCACATTCCGTGGTTTTAGAGAAGAGGGCTGTAGAGGCTTTTAAAGGAAGACAACAGAGAACAAAGGCATTCTTGCTTTTGTCTTTCCAGATCCAAAGGACAAGATGTTTTTAGAGAACATCATGTACGGTTTTTAAATGATGCTCCTGGCTACCTAGTACAGGCTGCAGGTTGCTGTGAATTACTATACTGGGAGGATAAAGGAAGAGGGACTGTGCTACCTCTTCAAATTCAATTCTACATTTTTTTACTTTTGAAAATTTTTTTTTTTTTAAATTCAATACAAACATATTCTCACCATTTACTCAACTGGAGCCATGGAATTTCTATGTAGTATACAAATTTGTGTGTAGTAAAGAGATATCAATACAAATTTATTAATTATGGAATATACTGCATGCAGGGAAAGCCAAGTTGTCAAAGGACACTGTATAAATAAAGGGTTCATGGTGGTTGTAATATAAAACGAAAGAGAATTGAACAATTGTTTTATACATGGCATAGAAATGGAGATCTAAATAAAAAGGTTTTCTATTTCATTCGCACTTGGAAAGTATCCAGGGCATAAGAGAAACGTCAGGAATCCAGGAAGGCAGAACAAAGCTTAAACTAACTCATCACAGCTTTTTCTGTTGGCTACATTTTAAAATTAACAATTTTTCACATTTTGTTCTGGCTGATACTTCTTCCACTGTAGAGAAAGGGGAGTAGAGTAAGGGGCAGGACACACACATCACCGCTGGTGGTGCTGAGTGTAACAGATTCTGAAACATCCAGTGCAGCACTATGTCTCTCAGCTCCACTGTGTGTCAGCATGAAGGATATGAAATACATACTCAGACTCACTAGGACTGATGTCTCAGAACATCCTCCCCTCTTCCCTTATAAAAATAATGACTACTTTATATATATACATATATATATATACTTATATATACACATATATGCATATATATCCCTGCATTTAATACCCATAATTCCCTATTATTTTCTCCTTAACTTAATTGGATTGCAGTATATTATAAATCACTCACAATAGACCCTGACCTGTAAAAGTTTGGTAGATTGATTCAATCTACTTGGCCTCAAAAATCCAAACACATCACCTAGGATTCTCTGGGTTTACAGTCACATCAAAGATCCCAAGTATATCTCACTTAGCTCCAAAATAAGCCTTAAATACAAAGATCCAAGATGATTTTACCAAAGATGAGTGTTTACCATGAATTTTAAAATGAAGGGGACTTGGCCTCTTAGAAGAATGAAAGCCTCAACTATATTTCTGGCACTAAAATATTATTGACATCTTTGTTTAAATAGGAAAGAAATAATGAATGTTAAATATCGTTTTTTGAAGAGAGGTTATGAGAATGCTAAAGAAAGTATCTGGAATCATCATGTAATTAGGAGGATAATAGAATGGGAAGAGAAGGGGAGGCAGTGTGGTGGTCTGAAAAGGAATGGCACCCATAGGCTCATGTGTGTGAATGCTAGGAGTGGATGTGGTCTCGTTGGAGTGGTTTTGGCCTTGCTGGAGGAAGTGAGTCATTGTGGGTGGGGGACTGAAGTTTCAGATGCTCAAGCCTAGGTTCATGGGCTCACAGTTCTCCTCCTGCCATGTGCAGATCAAGATGTAGACCTCGTAGCCCCCTCTTCAGTCCAATGTGCTGCCATGCTTCTTGCCACAATGGTAATGGACTATAAATCTGTACTGTAAGCCAGCACCAACGAAATGTTCTCCCTTGTAAGATGTGAAGAGAGGGGGGTGTCTCTTCACAACAATAAACAGTAACGAAGACAGGCAGGCATACTGACTACATACATGGAGTACGAACCATTTCCTTTATAGCCTTAAAGTACTTCACCTCCTAAACATTTTATAATCAACTAGATGAACTTATCAACGTTATGTGGACTTTTTAAAATAGGGTCTTCTTTGAACTACATAAAAGTTGAATGCCTCTAACCTACTGCATCATTATCTATCTACCTACCTATGTGAATGACGTACACATGACCACACTGCAAAGATCCAGCATCAGACACACACTCTTGCACAAACAAGGACAAGTGTTAGTTTAACACCAGACTGTGACAGCTGCTTGTGCAATGTGGATCACTGGATTCCTAGCTTCGGCTAGAGTTTCTGAATCTATAAAAAAGTCTCCTACAAATGAACTCCATGTGTAAACACGAACACATTCTTCCTTTTTCTCTTTTCTCATTGCACAGTTAACCTCCTAACACAGCTCAGGGTGGAGACCTCTGACGAGGCTTTGCCCATGGTTAGTAACCCTTATAAACATAAATTACTTCCAAAGTATGGATCCCACAAGATCACACCTGCTTTAAAAATACTGCTTCTGAAGTACCAGCAGGATAGCAAACAAGAAAACACAACAACTATAAGAAGGTCTGTTTTGATAGTTTAAAAGAATAAAAAAAGTAAAGGTATTTTATTTGTGATAATATTGAATTATGCATCTCTATTTAAATTAGGAAATTTAGAACCTTAAGTTTTAAAAATCTTACTTGCAAATGAAAGCCCAGGCTGGAAAGTATCTACAGGCTATCAACAGGGATGATAGTATACTATCAGTAAAACACTGAGCTACAACCACAGAGAACTGCTATACATTTGTAACTGACATAGATCTCTGTAACAGTTCAGCTTAAGTATAATGAAAACCCCAAGATTTACTTAACTATTAGTTGGAAGACTTTCTCAAATTCATTTTCACTTACCTTTGTCCAAGGATGTGCCTTGATTTGGGGGAATTTGAATTCTGTGTAATTTGGGTTCATTTCTCTAATCTGCTCCCTTGTTGGTGTTCCTAGAACCTACAGAGAGAGAAAAAAAAATTGTCAACTTTCTATCTACCCACATATTGATGCATTGGTTTTACTAATATGAATTCCAATCAGAAATAAACAACTCAATGGATATTGTGAAAGCTTTTTAGTTTGTATTTATAAAACCATGCTATACCACCACAGACTAATGTTCTACAGTAAGAATATCAAAAACCTGAGTCATAAAAACATTACTGGAAAAAACTCTAGGGACTAACATACTAGTTAAGAACATAACCATCTGTAACCCTAGTCCCAGGAGATCCAACAATGCCAACTGGCCTCTGAGGGCACCAAGAACTCCCATACGGCACACGTATTTTTGTAAAACATCCATGCATATAAAATAAATAAATAAATAAATTTAGAGAATTCAAGTAATCCCCCAGATTCCTTTCCCACTGTATCCCAGGACTGATCTTAGCTGCTCTACAAAGGAAAAGTGATATTCAAATTAGCCAGGCCTAGCAATGCTGTAGTCAGGTGTATGTTGGCAAATTTCATCATTTCATGCAACCACTGAATATTTAGAGTATCACTACATAAAAGAAACTACCTGAAGACCTAGAGAAGACATAAAGAACAAGAGAACTCATATAGCTGTTTATTAAAACATAAACAATACAAGGCAAAATAAATTGGACACTTCATTGCCTCTAGAGCTGGAGTAGGTATTGAATACAAGGAAGGCTGCAGAAGACAGGTCTAAGGGAGAAGCATTATGCACATAGACACACAGAAAGATGCACACAGACATACAGACAGACAGACACACACACACACACACACACACACACACACACACACACACACTGAGGATTTCACATGTTATTCTTATTACCTTAGAGCCTAATATGAAATAGGCTTGTTTGTTTACTGAGACTGTGTCTCCATAGATGGCCCTGGCTAGCCTAAAATTCAGAGATCTTCCCAACTGCTCTGAATACTGGGCTTAAAGTCATGTATAGCACTACTACCAGGTGAAATAAATCTGTTGAAATAAAATATTACACTATTTACTAGTGAGTTTCACAGGAGAGTAAAATAATAGTATTTAATTTGTGCTTGCAACCAACAAATAATCAGGTATAGTTCTACAAACATTCAGAACAAATGGATTTTAAACAAACAAACAAACAAACAAACAAACAAACCAGTCTCAGCCGGGCCGTGGTGGCGCGTGCCCTTTAATCCCAGCACTTGGGAGGCAGAGGCAGGTGGATTTCTGAGTTCAAGGCCAGCCTGGTCTACAGAGTGAGTTCCAGGACAGCTAGGGCTATACAGAGAAACCCTGTCTTGAAAAACCAACCAACCAACCAACCAACCAACCAACCAACCAAACAAACAAACAAACAAACACCAGTCTCACTATGTAGGCCTTACTGTCCTGGAACTCACTGATTACCTGTCTGCCTCTGCCTCTGCCTCCTGAGTGCTGGGATTAAAAGCACGCAGCACCATGTCAAAGCCAAATTGCTTAGTCTTTTGTTGGTTTTCTCTAGACATCATTAAAACTTTCATAATGCCACTGACTTTTTAATTAGATTTTTCTTCAAAAGATATTTAATAAGTCAAAGACCGAGATACACGGTTGTAGAACACGTGTTTTTCAACATATCCACACTATATTAGGAACTCTAAGGATTCAGAAAACTCTGGAGAGACAACTGCACTCACATGCTTACTGCTTTACAACAGCCAAGATATGAGATCTTGGAACTTATGGGTACAGGGAAAAATGTTATACACATACAATGGAGTATTATTCTGCCATAAGACAAATGGACTTCTGTCACTAGCAACATGAATGAAGCTAAAGGACATTATAATGAACTAAGTCAGCCACGGAAAAACAAGTTCCACATGTTCTTGGAAGCCAAAGGCTGACTTGTCATATACTCAGTTTTTACATCTATAGGAGTCTCCTTAAATACACTGCATGTTACTTTATAACAGTGGAACAAAACCTACTCGGTGGAGATGAAATGAGGCTCCTTAGCCACTACCGGGTGGTTTTGCCTGGCTTTGCACCTTTAGAACATGCACTTGTGACTTTTAAGAGGCTTTAGTTATGAACGCGCAGACTGTCATTAGAAATTCCTCAGCACACTTTATTTAAAACCCTACAACCTTGAATGTACTAAGGAACCTTAATGGGAAGAAGAGATCCGAACATCACAAAGTGTTCTAGATGAAATAGTGAAACAGAGACATTTTTCTAATCTTTTGATTAGATTTTAAATCTTAAAAACAAAGCTATTTCTAGGATTTTTTTTTTTTTTTGGTTGTTGGTGGTGATTTTGATTAAGCCACTTAAGATGAAACATTACGGACCAAATTTTTTATTAATGTGTACTTCTAGGCTGAGTGTGGTGGCAAATGCCTTTAATCCCAGCACTTGGGAGGCAGATGTAGATGGAGTTCAGGGCCATCCTTGATCCACATTGCAAGTTCTAGGTCAGCTGGGCCTATCCAGAGAAACTCTTGTCTTTCTACATTTGATCATGAAGGGTTATAGAAGCCAACAAACTCTAGAAAACTAGTGCTCTTCTGATGTACAGGTTAGTGCGTGTTTGTCTGCCTTCTAGAAAGGGTGGGAGGGAACGGTATAGGTTTGCAAGCCATGTTTGTTGCCATGCTGGTTCAGCTATTGCCTCTTCGCAGAAGCACTCATAAGCAAAGCCAAGGCAGACCATGGCCACAGACTGGTCAGCCGGAGTCCTAGCTGGCTGACCAATGATCTGTTCCTAACATTTTAGGCACGAAAATGGGAGGCCCAGAATGAATATGTTTTCAGAGGTAAAAGCTACCTAGAGATGAATTATGACAGAACTGATGCTTTCCAGAGCAGCATCAGGTTCAGGGCGTAATTTCAAAGAGTCTAATGATAAGGTTTAGTAGGGAAGTAAATGATTTGGTTTCTAATTTCAGTGGTTGTGAAAAATACTTAGGTTATTAAATCATAAAGATGACGACTTAAGAGAGAAAACCATCTAGGAAGAGCTCCCCACAAACAGGTGGGTATTAAGTGTAGGAGGTTGGGCTGGGGTTATGTGTATTCAAAATGCTAAATTCCATAACTCAAAATCTGGTTGTTCCAAGATGAGCAGATCCTCACATATACCAGCTTTTGTTGTGTAAACCTTGACCCCTAAGTTATCTATGATTGGTTAATAAAGATGCCTAGTGCCTGGGGGAGGGGGTTGCAGAAGAGAGGGAGCGGAGGAAAGGTTCCCAGCCTGGGGTGTTGGAGGAGGAGGAGGAGGTGGTCATGGAGGGCTACGTCAATTGCGAGCACATGGCCATGAGGAGTAGTTGGAGTAGGCCTGTTGGAGTAAGAGTGGCCAGAGGGAACATGGCAAGGGGTATCTCGGGGTTACTGAAAGGGAAGCAGACAAATTAGCAAACAGGGTTGATATCTGCCCAGCTCTAATGTTTTAAGGCTTATTAGAAATATAAAGGTTTTGTGTCTTTTGTTTGGGAACTAAATGATCAAAGGTGGGGTAGAAACCCCCAAACAACATTTACCACAATTAGTTTATCACTTACTAGAGGCTGGGACCCATGTGATTACAACAATGTCTAATCAGTAAAACAAGCACAAGAATGTGAAATACAAGACCAGAACTGACAGACATTTAGAAAAAGAGAAACTGGAGCTGAGGAGTAACTGTGTTGGTAAAGCACGCCTGAAGACCTGAAGGCATGCTGCTCTGGGAGGTGGGGCACACTGGCCAGTCAGCCTGGCCTAGGCCAATTCCAGCTCAGGGAGAGCCCTGCCTCAAACAACAAAGCGGGACTGTGTCTGACGAGAAACACACCAAATAGTACTCAGGCCACCATAAGACAAAGGCACAAATGTGCAAGCACATGGACAAATGAGAAATTGAAAAAGAAGACTGGCAAACTGCCTATCAATATTTATTTTTATGCCTACAGACAAATATGACTCCAACCTTAATCAGACAGTTCTCTTTGCAATAAACAATAGTAAAAACGCTGAGAACAAGTACCACCGAGTGCTCAATGCTAACGGGGATATTTACACCATTGCCCCGAAGATGCCTGGAGAAAGAATGTAAGAGCTGGAAGATAGGGGAAGGGCTGTGAAGTGATGTCACCCAGGTCTGACTCAGCCACTGCATCATGAGCTCTCCTTAGCTGGGACTGCTGCTCACTGTGCTTGCCAACGGTCAATCACGGGTCTGAGGAAGGCTGATGAGGGAGGGTGCTACACAAGATTCTGAAGTAGGGGCAGGTACAGTCTGTAGTTGTACTCTCCCCTAACAGGCTCCAAGAGACAGAGAGACATGGTCACTCTGGGTTACGAAAGAAAGGAAAACAACATGAATGTAGGAAAGAGACTTGTAGGGAGGAGGGGCTATTGACATGAAGATGGGGAGGTGAAGGGGAAGAGTGATTTGAATGCATTATATACTTGTTAATACAAGTTTTCAAATAAAACTAATGTAAAGGGATTAAAAAGCAAAAAAGAACTGATAGAGGTTCCCATGGCAGGAATAGGTTCCATGGAGGAAGACATCATGGAAGTCAAGGAAGGAGATCGGCCACATTTTCCATAACTCCTTAAGATGTTTTCCAGAAGTAAGGCAGAGAATAAGGCGCAGTCTGTAAAACTTTATCAGCTCCTGGGTCAGGGATGCAGCCCTGGTGTGCGTGCTCGCTCAGCAGGGTGAGCCCTGAGTTTTGATTACTAGCACCAAAACAAAAACAAAAATTAAAAATGAAATAAAATTCTTTTGAACTACATCATATCACAAATGCAAACTTGAATTCTTTTGAGTTGTATGAATGTCATTTTTTTAAGATTTATTTATTTAGCTTATGTATGAGTGCTCTAACTGCATAAATGCCTGCATGCCACAAGAGGGCATCAGATCCCAGTTTTGACGGGGTTGTGAGCTAATATGTGGTTGCTGGGACTTGACCTCAGGATCTATGAAAGAACAAACTAAACAGCTGAGCCATCTCTCCAGCCTGAATATATTATTTTTTTCTTGTGGGTTTTTCAAGGCAGGATTTCTTTGTATAGCCCTGGCTGTCCTAGAATTAGCTCTGTAGACCCGGCTGGCCTCAAACTCAAGAGATCTGCCTGCCTCTGCCTAGAAAGTTCTGGGATTAAAGGCGTACAATGCACCACTACCACCTGGCCATGATCTTTACTAGTAAAATAGAAATAAACAAAAAATAGCAAATTGTAGAATAATTAACAGTTAAACAGACTTGACAAGTTGAAAAAAAGCTCATTTAAATAAAACTGACTCCTGATAGAAATTCAAGTTAGTAAACATAATATCATAAACTGTTAATAATATGTCTTCAGCAACATAATATGAAAGGTCACAGTTATCTAACTGGCTATTGAGATCATAAATATACTTTGTAAAATTAAATAATCAAGGAAATCACTTTTAAGGTTCCTGTAGCTGTAGACGTAGACTAGACATATCTGACAGACTCATGTTTAGGTATGCACAACAGGACATGTGATGCCAAAACACCATAAAAGTGTAATGTTCATTCAAAGTGTTTTTGTAACCAAAGGTCTAACTGTACAGAGTATGGCTGCTGTGAAAACTCCAACAGGAGCTGCCATGTTAGAGTCAAATATAAGCAAAAGCTATGGTTAACTTCTGCACAACGGCAGGTCAGGAGGTAAGGAATGAAGGACAATGACTCGTGTAATTAAAAGGGAGGTGGTGGTGGTTTGGGGGAGACACTATAACACAGAATTCTGCTTCTAGCCATTTTTGAGGTAGTAGTACAACTGACTTCCAGGAATAAAGAAGTTAAAGAAAAACAAACAAACAAAAACCACAGCAACAAGAGAATCAAAAAATGAACAGTTCTGAAGTCAGAAAATACAAGCAAGAAGTGGGTGGGAGAATCAAGTCAAAACACTCCAGAAAGGAAAGATGACAGCATTCCACAAGAACACTGAACTAGCTATTGGAAGAGGGGTTGAGAGAGAATGGAGACGCGAATGGAGTGTACATTTACCACAGGGTGTAAAAAGTAAAGCTCACTAGAGGGAGACAAACAGCAAGCTAGACACAGAGAAGGACCCAGGGAATGAAAAGCAGCACAGAAACAACTGGAAGCCAGAAGGAAGGACAAAGCACTCCCCACTCCCTACTAAACACGCTTGGACTCCAAACATTTTTGCTTCATATTTTTTGGACCTTATGAGTGAGTGCATGCATGCATGCATACATACATACATACATACATACATACATACATACTGAGATATCCTGCAGATAGGACCCAAGTTTAAACAAAAATTTCTCTTATATCGCATATGTGCCTTATATAAGCTGAAGATAATTTTATACAAGATTTTCAATGTGTCTGCATTTTTACTGCAACCCATTGTATGAGGTCAGGTGTAGTGTTTATTTGTGAATCATGGTACTAAAAAAACCTTCAGATTTTGAATATTTCATATTTTCTATGTTTGGATTAAGGATGCTCAACCATATAAAGGGTGTGTGTGTGTGTGTGTGTGTATATACATATACAATATACAATATATATACACACACACATACACATATGTATGTATACATGTAAGTATGTGTGTGTGTATATATATATATGTGTGTGTGTGTGTGTATGTGTGCATGTGTATGTATTTTAGCTGAGAAAAGAGTAAAGAATTAAGGGTAAAAAAAAAAAAAAAAAAGAACAGATACAAAACCAAAAATTGTTTAAAAAAACTACAAACTAAAATTTTTTTTCTAATTTGATAAATACCATGCATGGTTCACAATCTAAGAGACTCAAGAAAACTCAACTACCATAAGCAGTAACATCATGTCAAGTCATAGTAGGTCAAAATCATTAAAGGGAAAATTTAGAAGTATATTAAAGGAAATTAGTGGGGGAAAGGTGGGACTTTTAATAGGTAGAGAGGATAATACAGAAAAAAGAGGACAAAGGGATTAAATAACAAGGATATTAACAAAAATTATTTTAAAAATTAAATGAAAGGGGAGCAGCAAGGAGTTGGCTCAGTGAGCAGGAGCACTTGCTGTTCTTAAGAGGACTGGGGTTCGATTCCCACATGTCAGTTCACAATCATTCCTAATTCCAGTCCTAGGGGATCCAAAACACTCGGCAAACAACAGGCACACACACGGTGCACCGACACGCATGCAGGCAAACACTCCAACACAGGTAGAAGAGATATTAGTTATACTGCAAAGGATGAGGGGGAGATAGAGCCAACACTAGGTTGTATGTGAGGCGGTATATCATCATTATTATTATTTAAAAACACCAACACTTTAAAGAGCTGTACTTTTAATCCGAGAACAATCTCTAAACAACACACAAAAGTATAACTTTAAAAAGTCATGACATTTAATCCTTACTGTTGCCTGTACAGGACTGATTTACTATGAGCGGCTTCCATGAGTTGGAGTCCTGGATGAACTAGAGGACAAAGCGGGCTTAACCACAGCATTCATGCGCTCTACTTCCAGACCAGGAATGGAGTGTGAAGGCTGCCTCAGGCTCCTGAGGCCGTGCCTTCCCTGCCTTGCCTGGACTGTGTTCCCTGCCTGGGAGACAAAATAAATCCTTCTTCCATTACTGTCAGGCATTTTGTCTAGGCAGTAAGAAAAACAAGTAATAAACAAGCAAGAGGAGCAAGGCCTGGCAGCTCACGCCTGTAATCTCTGCACTTGGGAGGCTGAGGCAGGACTTCAAGTCTGACAACAGAGGGTGACAAAACAAGTTCAAGGGCAGGCAGGGCTATACAGCGATCCCCTACCTCAAACTTAAAATGAACAAAGCCAACAGAGCCCCTGAAGCCACTGACATAATAAAAACACCAGGGCCGACATAAATCATACAACATAAATTAAGAACTCTTGAAAACACCTTGATGGAGAGCAAGGACCTGTTTATGTAAGAAAATCCAGGAGGCAGATGGGACAGAAGCAAATTCCATTCACACTTGCAGCTACAGTAGAAAACCGTATGCTGATAGATATAAGGACCGCTTAGGGGACAAATGTCTAGACAAAAATCTAAAACCTAGGGAGTCCCTATGACAACAGAAGAAAGCCAACACCACAAGGAAAAGATATTTTAGTAACTATCACAGCTCCACTTTGGAAGGTCTAGTTGTCACATTCATTTTTAATAGGTTTAGAGAGCACTTTTACCTGACTTACCTCAGCTAAAGTTTTGAAATTGGGCAGTTTAATTTTTTCATTTTATGGATGCATGTTTAATAAGGACCGTATCACTTCAGAAACAGAATGAAGTTCAGTTGGATTTTAAGAAATAATAGGATTACTATTTTAATCTCCAAGAAACTTTGATGAAAGATAACCATTCACAAAAAAGAATACTTATTTATAAATTCCTTACAAATTGAATCCTTCAACAACTTGAACTAGTTACTGTTTTATGCACTTTTCTCTAAGCATGGCATTTCAATGTCCCAGTGAGCTTTTAAATGCCAACTTAAAAGTCACCTGAGAAAGGAGCTTCAGCTGATGAATGGCTTGGATGAGATGACCTGTGGGTGTGCCTATGGGGTATTATCCAGGACTGTTTAACTGACACTGCAAAGCCCAACCCAGCGAGGTAAGAAAGCCAGCTAAGCACGGATCTGCCATTGAGCCACCAAGCAGCAGCTTTCCAAGTCCCTGCTGTACATCTTTAGCTGTGAATGAGCTTTCTGGTCAGAGGTAATGCTGTGTGCAGATGCAGCAAACATGCTTGTCACCAAGTTCTTCTCCTGAGTTTTCTCAATGATAGAATTTGGAAGTGTAAGTCAAATCAATTCTTTTTTCCCCTAAGATGCTTTTGGTCAGAGTAATTATGACCAGGGCAAAATTCTATGCAAAAATACCTTTTCTTTTGCCCATTGTTCTAAAACGTGGAGATGGGCAGAAATATGGAAAAATCAGGGATCTATCTGCTACATCCCTTTGGGATGTTTGTTCATACCTTAAAATCAATTCAGCTATATCTGGTACTCTCTGCATTTCTTACAATATTTTTTTACCTACTAGTTACAAATCGACCTCATATGGAAAACATCAAAACAGATGCTGAACTGGTCTCTTCAAGTAAATGAATGAACAAACACCACAGAAAGTATCTATAAGAATAGCTCTGAAAAGGGTGTTTCTTACACAGGTTTTAATTTCTGAGCTAGTTCTATCACTCTCCCCTTCCCTTTTCTCTCTCCAAGCCTTACCACTTACCTCCAACCCCTTTGAGTTTCATGGCCTCTTTTCCTTTAGCCATTGCTACACATGTATGCAGCAGGCGCACATAACACACACTCAGACGGAGTGGGGAGGCATGCAAGAGCGCTCGGTCCGCATGATGTTTTCAGGGATAACCACTTGCACTGGACAATTAAGTGTGGTCTCCCTGGAGAGAACTTTCTCCTGCTCTCATCAGCACTCCTCAGCTGCCTAGCTCTTAATCTAGGGCTGAGGTCTCCTGAGCTTCCCCTCCATCGCTGTCTAAAACTGACCTGAACAAGGACTACACTACATTGCAAGGACAATAGACAGAACAACTACAATACAATACAATACAATGCATGCAATGCAATACAACTACAATACTCAGGAGGCATTAGTTGCTTTTTTTATGGCTCAACACCAGAGGGCACCAAACTTCAACAAAGGAGCTGCAGGTGTAGCCAGTTTTGTTTAAGCTACAGTGTAGTAAAGAAGCTACATTAGAAATGTTAGGCCACTGCTTAGAATGCTACCATGGCTTTCTAAATCCCTAGAATATAGTATACGCCTACTGCCCACAGCTCTAGATTCCTCTTTCCTGGATCAACAGTGTCCTTCACAACCACAGCTGGATTTAAAACACACAACAGACCTGTCTTCAGGTAAATAGCTAAGCATCACCTTCCTCTTTAAATATGGATGTGTTTCCATGGTGAAGACTCAGTTCAAGGGTTAGTTTCCTAAGAAGAAGCCTTTCTAGACAGCACCACCTCCAACAGAAATCCAGCGTCTGCACACTGCTCACACTGCTCAGCTACCTGAGATGACACCGCGCACTCCCTGGTCTCTCTTGTTTCCTCTCAACCTACCTTAGTGCTGCTTCAGAACTTCAAGAACTTCTCAATTCCAATGCAAAATCCTTCACTAACTCAATACATGCAGTTAAAAGGGTGTCTACACTGAAAGACATTTTAAAAGGAAAAGGGGTGTGCTGGCTAGTTCTATGTCAACATGACATAAGATAGTGCCATTTGGAAAGAGGGACTCTCAAAAAAAAAAAAAAAATACCTCCATAAGACTAGCCTGTAGAGAAGTCTAAAATGCATTTTCCATGGTTGAAGATTGAAATGGGAGGACCCATGTCATTGTGGGTGGTGCTATCACTGGGCTGGTGGTCCTATGTGACATATGAAAGCAGGCTGAGCAAGCCATGGTGAACAATCCAGTAAACAGCACACCTCCATGGCCTCTGCTTCAGTTCCTGCCTCTAGGATCCTGCCATGAGTTTTGGCCTGAGTTCCCTCAGTGATGGAGTGTGACCTGAGAACTGTAAGCTGAAATAAAGCACGTCGCCATCCATTACTCCATGATGACACAGACTGCTGTCATTCATCTTGGCTACTGGAAGCAAAGCTGCAATGACTATGTGAAAGAGCAGCTTTCACACTCTCAAGTACTTGGGATAGATATCCATGTGGGGGGGGCTTCATTATGTTATAAACAAGCATTTGTCTTCTAAGGAACCTCCAAATGTGTTCTCCACACTGTCTGTACTAATTCACAGTTCCATGTATTGTATAAATGTCCACTCCTCCACAAAAGTTTAATAAGTAAGACAGATTCCAACTTTATTCTTCTGAACACACCCAGTAGTCCTTAGACTACTTATACGATTGCCTGTAATTACGGTTTTCTCCCAATGAATTGTCTTGGAATACATGTGGAAAAAAAAATCAATTCGCCATAAATGCAAAGATTTATTTCTTGTCTCTCCATTATATTCCATTTCTACATTCATGCAAGTTCTACAGTCTCTTAATTACTATAACTGTATGATTAGTTTTGACACTAGGAAATGAAAGCCTTCTATTCTTTATCAGAACTGTTTTAGCTATCAGCCTTTGCTTCATAAATAAATTCATTCTTGGAAACAAGTTCTATCCTCCCCTAAAAAGGTAACGTTCTGTGACTATATAAAAAAAACCTGAACATCAAAGTAAAACCATTCATCTGTTATATATTTGCAGAAACAAAACATTAAAAAAAAACAAAACAAAACTAGGTGAATCTCAGTCTAAGCAGAATAGTCAAGAAAGGGAAATGTGACAGTGTACTCATATACATAAAATAAGTAAATAAGTAAATCTTTAAAAAACATTTAAAAAAACCCAACCCAACACAACACAACAAAAAGATAAATTACCATAGTGGTCTCAGCTGTGAAACCCAATTCCACAGAGTTAAGGAAGATGACCAATCACCAACCTCTTCAACTACATTCGGACCCAATAACATTGAATCTCTATTTTTCCTTATATTAAAAGAAAAAGCAATTTTGAATTATGACACAGATCTTAAAATAATTTGATCATGGTGCTGGAAAGGTGTCTTAGCAATTAATAGCACAGGCTGTTCTTCCAGAGGTTCCAGGTTTGATTCCCAGAACCCATGTGGCAGCAGCTCACAATGATCTGATCTGATAACCTCCCAGTTCGAGAATCCAAATGATCCAACATTCTCTTCTGGCCTCGGAGAGCAGTATGAACACATGGAATACATAAATGCACACACAGGAAAAACAACCATTCAATAAAAATTAAATCTTTAAAAAAGGAGACCGATGGGTTTTTTTCTCCCAACCTGCTCTACAGCACAGCTTGCTAAACGACCTACAACCTTTTTCTCCTGTTTGCTTGTACATGAAGGCTCAAGGCTAGGTAGACACCAGCAATTGTCCGTGGTCACTACTCCACTGTGTTAACAGTCATGTGGGTCCCTGGGGAGCTGGCCCTCCTTCTCAGGCTTGCACCTCTCAATCATGTCCCCAGCCTCCTTTCCCACTGTGTAAAGGTATGGCTCTGTGTGCTTTGTGTGTGTAACATTTTGGTTCAAAAGTACAAAAGTGTAAATCAACTATCTCACCTTTATTATTTCCACCAACTGATCCACACCACTGTCCCCAGGAAATATTGGTTGTCCTAGCAACAATTCAGCCAACACACAGCCTGCAGACCATACATCTGAAGAAAGAGCAAAAGAAAGGCTTATCACACTAAATTTGAAGTGAAATGTATATTTAACTTAGATCACATAGTATTGATTATATACAAATATGACAATAATTTAGTCAATATCAGTGATGGTTTCATTCCAAATATTGTTAAAAATTTTTTCAAAAAAGTATCTATGCATATATGTGATTGAACCCTTTTTATTTTTTAATAAGTATTCAACTTTCACAAATCTATTCTGTATGCCTGAGAAAGAGTGAAGAGAGACAGATAGACAGAGACAGACAGAGACTGACTCAGTACACGTAGCCCTGGGTTGGTGGATTCAGAGATCTGCCGGCTTGGCTTCCTGTGTACTCAGCCAAGTCTTCTGTAAATCTTACACAGTCTTAAAAAGCAAGATCTGGCTATAGATGCAGCTTACCCATTAAGAAAGCCTACTCGCTGCTCTTGCAGAGAATTTAGGTCAACTCTCAGTTCACAGCCATCTGTATCTCCAGTTCTAAGAGATTTGACACCCTCTTCTGACAGCCACAGACAATAATGTATGCACGTGGTGTGCATACATACATGCAGGCCAAACACACCCATAAAACAAATTTAAAAGGCAAGTATCTTAGATCCAAATCCCTGTTTTCTATACTTTGTCAGATGATTTAGCTGTGATTACTTTAGAAGGACTGTTCATGTTTTTGCAGACCCTGGCACAACTCAATCTATTATCTTGTGTATAAATTATATATAGTAACTAATATCAAATATTTGAGTAGTATACTAATCAATTACTGTATCCAATGGCATTACCAAGGACAAAAGACTAAAATTTGCTCCTGGAGACAGCTGGATTAACAAACATAGTAAAGAATGTCACCTACAGTACTTGAGTAACATTTTATTGGACTCTTCACAGCAGCTATGAAGAGTAGTCAGAATCAGGATCTCCATGTCAGCTCAGATACTCTGTTTTCTCCAGTCAGCTTCTCTGCAGCACCTCTCACTTATCCAGTCACATACAGCCACGGGTTCATAGCAGCACACGTGGCACCACACACACTCCCTCCCTCCTCTCCTGTGGCAGGTTTCATCAAGTGTGGGCTGTAGAGCCCTAAGTGTTCTGGACATTTTCAGGTCCTAGAGCATAAAGCTATTTCCATACAACTTTACACCAAAGGCACAAACAATAAAATGTCCTAGTGTGTAGAAAGCAGCAGCCTCTTGGTGTGAGGGAAAAGATGCCTTGGCATACTGCCCTTTCTGAAAAGAAAAAGAATAATGTGCTGCTGTGCGTCTCAGAGAGACAAAGCACTGGACTAAATCAGCCTGGTGGTGGTGTTATTTTGTTTTTTTCCATGACCCCCCGACTATGGGGGCTTTCCTGGGGGAGGAGTGTAATTTGTATGCTTTAATTTTTTTTTTTTTTTTTTTTTTTAGGACTAAAGGGTTCTGATCAGAAACAAAGTGTAAGGGGCTGTGGAGGTAGCTTATAGTAAAGAGAGCTGAAGACAGGATGGTGTCAGACTCACAGGTCAGCGAGTCCAGTCACATCAGTGAAGTCCAGGTTCAGTGAGACACCCTGCCTCAAAGATAGTGCAGAGGGATGAAGGAAGATACCTGATATCAACCTCAGCTCACGCCCACCCCCACCCCCACGATAAATACATTAAATAAACTAGTGTTCTCTCCTATGGGAGATGTGTTTTTGTCTGCTAACATAGCAACTGCACTAGAACAGGTAAGGAGAACAGGTCAATGAAAATTTCAACTGTCTAATCCTTCTATTGTTAGACATCTCCAGTGAAACTTTTAAATAACCTGCAAAACTAATGAATTAAGTTGCTTGAAAATTAAGCGATGTGTCATTATAGGAACTCAGAAATATGATTGCCCCATTAACTATAAATATTAACATTTTAAAAGTAACATTATTAATTAACAAACTTTCTAAGTAGTTTAGGCTCAGAGGCAAACATTTCAGGAGACCTAGAAAACTTGTACAGGACCCATTAGTTAATTCAGCAGATAGAGGTTCCTTAAATGCAGCTGTGACTGAGCTCCACAAACATGCTGTGACACATGTCTTTTTGCCATCCATCCCAGCCTCAGTAATGTTTCTACAAGATTACCAAAAATTATCTGAAACTTTAGGATCAGACAAATACATTAAGAAACTACAATGCAAAATAATACTTTTATAATTCTAATACTAAAAAAACATAAAAACAGAAAAAGCATAAATTCTAAAATGTAAAAAAGAAAATTAACTCTATTCATTTCTGCAGCCCTGCCCTTGCTGTGTCAAAGAACTGGTAAGAACCAGAGTGCAGTTAACAGTCACCCCCGCTGCACCTAGCCCCAGCACTTACCTATACTGGACGTGTAATCAGTGGCTCCAAAGATCAACTCTGGTGCCCGGTAGTACCGAGAACAGATATATGAAACATTGGGCTCTCCTCGGACCAGCTGCTTTGCACTGATGGAAAAATAAAAATAAAAAACAATCTTTAAATCTATACCTTAAAGAAATGAATACTCTTACGTTCACATACCACATGTTTATCTAAACCTCATAAGACTGCAATAATGCAACATACTTCAAACTATTTCCAACAAAAAGAAATACACAATTTCATCAAATTGATATCTAAAAGAGTGATTTTTAAAGTGAGCATTTGTCAGGTGTTAGCTAAGGAACAAAGAAATTAAAAAATTACAAAAGGATACACATGTTTAATTTCCTTTGGTTCCTCATTTCCTAAATTCTACTTCTGAAATATTAAGTGGCTGACAGGCATGGTGAGGTGCACCTTTAATCCTACCACTCAGGGGGCAGAGACAGGTGAATCTCTCTGAGATAGAGGCCACTTTGTAGTAAGTTCTAGGCCAGCCAGGCTATACAGTGAAAACCTGTCTCAAAAATACTAAATAATTAAATAAAATATAAAGAAGGGCAGGGAGTTAAAAAGTAGCCTTCTCCAACAAAAGAATGTTACCAGATCAGAACAAGTGAATATAACAATATCCTTCACCTACATGCTTTTAAAAAAAGGGGTGAGGGATCTGGCCACTCTGTTCAACTTGGACTTCTGACTCAGGATGACCAGCTCAGCCTTACATAGCCAACTCACCCATGCTTCCACATTCTAGTTGGTTTACTGTTTAAACACAAACTGCGAAAGGCCTTCGACTTTAGGGAAAAATGACTCGGACCCTGTACTGGCTAGTTTTGTGTGTCAACTTGACACAGGCTGCAGTTATCACAGAGAAGGGAGTTTCAGTTGGGGAAGTGCCTCCATGAGATCCAGCTGTGGGGCTTTTTCTCAATTAGTGATCAAGGGGGTAGGCCCCTTGTGGGTGGTGCCATCCTGGGCTGGAAGTCTTGAGTTCTATAAGAGAGCAGGCTGAGCAAGCCAGGGGAAGCAAGTCAGTAAGAAACATCCCTCCATGGCCCCTGCTTCAGCTCCTGCTTCCTGACCTGCTTGAGTTCCAGTCCTGACTTCCTCTGGTGATCATCAGCCATGTGGAAGTGTAAGCTGAATAAACCCTTTCCTCCCCAACTTGCTTCTTGGTCATGATGTTTGTGCAGGAATAGAAACCCTGACTAAGACAGACCCTATCAACTCCATCTCTGCAGCGCCAAATTTATACATTAAACCTTCCTCCTAAAGTAGTTTACAGTAGTTACAGTATATATTTTGAACATTAAAGTGAGTCACAGCATCTCTTGAAATGTCTCTTTAGGTAACCCCATCTCAAATATGCACTCTAGGAGCTATTCTGACTGCAGTATCAGATACAGGGGAAAAAATACATGCAACAAAACCAAAGGAACAAAGAGAAAAAACAAAACAAACAAATGCCAAAAAGGTGGAAAATTGGAGGTAATGGTGCAGGAGGAGGGGACACAGACAGGTGAGAATGCTCATTCAGTCTTGAGGGGACAGGGAGTGTTCCTTCCCTTCAATTTACTTCTAGTCAACGATGACTCCAAACTTGATTTGTTTTTCCTTTCATTATCTGTTTCAAATTTTAACCTTTCTTTGTAGGCCCAAGTAAAACAGTATTTGCTATATTGACAACAGTTAAGGTTTTCAGACTGTCAAAAAAACAAGACACTTAGGTTTAGTGTACTATATAATGCACTTTTCTGTTTTCAGAAGTGCATTCTGGGGCTTGGGATAGCTCCTTGAAAAAACAGCTGTTTGGGATGCAGGAGGTTAGACTCCAGCTCTCAAAACAAACCAACAGCAGGACAACAGCAGGACTCGGTGGCCCATGCCACCCCCCATCTCAGCACTCTACAGGAAGGCAGAGGTAGCAAGCTGCTACGACAGCCAGGGCTACAGAGACCCTGTCTCAAAAACCAACCAAACAGTTACATTTTTAATGGATAAAATGGATTCCTAAAATAGAAACTTCGCAATAACTCAAAATTATCTAACTGAAAGCTTTGACAGCCTGTATACTCTTTTCCCCTCATTACCAATGAAGCTAACTTTTTCTTTTGCAGGTGAGAGGTTGACTCTGCCTTAAAGTGGTCTCACCTAAGGTTGGTCCTTAGACACCCCATTTAACCTCTATAAAATGGGGTTTTTCATACCCCATTTCAGCTACTGTCATACCTGTTACATCTCGTTAAAAATAATTATGAAGAGAATAAGGCTGTTTTGTTAAGTTTCCATCTTAAGTGTCTCCAAAGTCCTACCTCAGAGTTGTTAAAGAATGAGCTATTTCACACCTGTGAAAGCCCCCTTTCAAACATAGCAGAGCACAGCTACTTCCCATCCCAAGAGTGCCAGTGCTAACAGTGCTCTGACATGGTGAGAAGAGGAACTTGCACTTGGTGGCTCTTGCAGGACTTGGCAGTTACTCCCCACAGTAACAGACCTCATGTGATTTGGGCACCCATTCATACATGAAATAAGCAGTAGCACACAATTCAACCATGAAATAAAAGCTTTAGTGTGTATTTTCACCTGAGCCACAGCCTGCAAAGTGGTGAGATCCTGGAATAGGGTTTGTTAAGTAGGAATGGTTTGGAAGAAACTGCAGAATGAGACGAAACATTAACTAACTGACAGCAGACTGGCTTGGTTTTTCCAAATACCTCCCTACACTTGTGGAAAATGTACACGATCTAATCTGTGGTTTGGTGTAGATGTCTATATAAAGAGGAAGGAATACAGACACCAGCAGGTACCAGTCAATATATAATCTGTGGTGCTAAACTGGAAAAGAAGAATTCTAACAAGGATGAAAAAGCATCCAAGTTATAATGACAGATAAATCAGAAGAGAGAGTAGAGGTTACCACTAGTGGTTATAGCAGAATGGAAGAAGGAATATGATGGTCTCTCCTATGGTGGATATAGGCTTGATTGCATTTTGGGAGGCTTATAGCTACTTACTGCACAAAGAGAAAGCATGAGGGTTTTCCTACTAGTAACAATATATGACTAAGAAATTGGTGGTTTAAAAAAAAAAAATCAAAATTGTTAGAATCTGCAAAAATAAGGAAACAATAAAAAATATAAATATTAAATATTAAGTAATAGAGAAAAATACTGCTTCTCAGTATTTTACTGTACTCCTGTAGAGGTTAAGTGTGAAGTTAAAGGAATATATATAAATGTGTAATAACTTAAAAAATCTATTTGTAATGAAGATGGAACAGATATACATATTACATAAACTCAAGGAATGCTGAAGAACAATCAATGAATGTAAGTTTCCCAAGTATATAATAATCCTAAAACATCCCATCCCAGATAATCATGAATGGGATATTATATATCAACTCAGAAATAAGCCATGTTTATTATGTGTGTTTGTATACTAGTCGTCACAAAAGCAGTTTAAAAACAAAAGCTACCATGTATACAGTACTGACTTGACAGTGGCTATCTTTTTGCACAGAGTCTCACTACATGGCTTAGACCAGCCTCAAACTAATGACTTCCCACACCTTAGTCTCCTGAGTGATTGGGATTATCAGCAAGTGCCACCACAGCCTTTGAGCTTGAATGTTAGCACTCCAGCACTCCTGTGGCAGTCAGGGGACAACGTACAGGACCAAGTTAAGTCCCTGGGATCAAACTCAAGTTGTCAGCCTTGGTAGCAAGTGCCTTTGCCGACTGACTCTTCTCTCGTGGTACTTCCCAGACATCATTTCCTTCCAGTTCTGACAGCTCCCTCATTTTTCCTTCAGCAGCATATATAACATTGTATTTGTATATATATTAATTTATTTGGACATTTTCTCACTACTAGATATTTATAAGCAATACTGAATTAAAAATCTCTAAATATACATAATCTCTAAACATGTATAAAGAAATAATCCTCAGAAGTTAACTGTAGGATAAAGGGCACACACATTTATTGTTCCCATAAAAATTATCAAAACCATCCTCACAAGGAACTACATTGGCTTCTATTCCCTGAGTAGGGATTATGGGGCTTGGATTAGCACTGTTAAATGAATCATTTAAGAGTGTATGAGGGAAGGGGGCTGAAGGAAGGGAAGTAAGAAAGCGAACTCACCTTCCAAAATCACAGAGTTTTAATACAGCTGTATCAGGATCCAACAAGAGGTTCTGTGGTTTAATGTCTCGATGGCAGATTCCAAAGGAATGGATATAGGCTAGACTTCTGAACAGCTGATACATATACAACTGGAATAAAAGAGACATTAATTCAATACCTCTGGTTACAAACATATCTGAATTGTTATGCAGTGAATACCATCCTCAGCAGAACATGTAAACTGCTGAATATTAATACAGTTTTCCCTAAACAAGTTTCATGGTATTTCTACATAAGTTAGGAAATTGAAGTTATCAGCAAACACATACTTGTGATAATTAGAAAAAGTATCCTTCCTTCAATAATTAGAAAAGTAATTAGAAAAGTATCCAGATGTGGAGGCACACACCTGAGGCAGGGAATGCTAAGTCTAAGGCCTATCTGGGCAACTTAGTGAGACCATGTCTCACATTAAATTCAAAGAGGGCTGGGGTGTACAGCACTTGCGTAGCATGCACACAGTCCCGGGCTCAATGCCCTTCACTCGCTTTACTCAGGCCAGCTGGATGGGTTCTTTTTTACTTAACATGGATAAGCGCTCAGAGACAGAGAGATCATAAGCCACATGGATGATGGACAGCAGAAACCTATAGATCAGAAGCCAGGTACGTTATTCTCCCTACGATCTCAGGCTGTAAAAACGTACTCAGCGTCATCTTTTAGAACCATTTTGTTTTTCTGAAATTTTAGCCTCCAATCATTAATAGAGACCTAGGAAAGCTCACGAGTAAGAAATCTAATCAATTCCTATTGAGACACTAGTAACTCTCATAGTAAATAGTATTAATACCCTTTAACATCCTCAGAATAATGTAAACTTCCAATGTAATTTAAAACCAGATGCCTAGATAGATCTCTGAGTTTAAGGCTCACTTAATTTACAAAATGAGTTCCAGGAGAGCCAGGATTACACAGGAAAAAAACCTGTCTCAAAACACACAAACAAACAAACAAACAGATGCCTAGCTAACTTGATATTATTGTAGTGGTAAATCTTAGCTGCCAGCTTGGCAGTACTTAGAATAACCATGAAAACAAATTCTGGACATGTCTGTAAGGATATCGGCATTATTTGATGGGCTAGGTAAGAGAGGAGCCGGGCAGTGTGGCGCACGCCTTTACTTCCAGCACTTGGGAGGCAGAGGCAGGCAGATTTCTGAGTTCGAGGTCAGCCTGGTCTACAGAGTGAGTTCCAGGACAGCCAGGGCTACACAGAGAAACCCTGTCTCAAAAAAACAACAACAACAACTAAAGAGAGAGAGAGAGAGAGAGAGAGAGAGAGAGAGAGAGAGAGAGAGAGAGAGACAGAGA